>JAFVLL020006173.1:0-10634 GCA_021397915.2 Tor tambroides | reverse complement strand
TATAGCATCAAATTACTAGCTAAAATCAAACTTATCACAAAAACGAACAATTGAACATATATCAGCGTGATAACAACTACCTTAAATGACCAAAATCATATTTCGGAAAATTGTATTGGAAGTGTAATTTATTTTTTTTTTATTTTGACTGAAGTCCCATTCGTTTACATGGAGAGGGCGGGGTTTATGACCTGTACTGCAGCCAGCCACCAGGGGGCGATCAAAGAGCCCGCATTTTCTTTTTTAACTCGAGTGAGACACACCCGGCGCGGACAAGTACGCGCGGTCAGTAGGCTGTGTGAAGACGCTGCTACCCGCACTTCTATAATCCGTCGATAAAACAATATAAAACCAGATGTGCAATAACTCTGGGCAATTGTTTGTTCACATGTTTGTTTACTGTTCAAGTCGATCTACTGCGCATGTATGGAACACGTCAGAGGAGCGGACCACCAGCGCACGCTTTTGGTAGTATAATTACAAGCAGTCCGCGTCCGCGCTGTCCGTGTACTCATCCGGGTTGCACACGCAGAAAAGTATAACACAGGCTTTATGAATACAGTATAACACAGGCTTTATGAATGGTAATTTGCTGTGGTAATCCTACTATAGTAAAGCCTATACTTTCCGTGTCCGCAAGTCCGCTAGGGTCCGCTATTTTTTTTTACAGATGCATAAATGTTTTGATATATTAAACAAAACGTTGAATACTGACATTTGAAATTATTTAAATAATAAAAAAGATGCTTTAAATGTGAAATTAAAGCAGTAGGTGGCAGCAAGTCACTGTTAACAAGTCAGTCATTGGAATTGAACCGAATCATTTAAACGGTTGATTCATTCAGGAACGAAACACAGCGTGTTGCTCAGAGATGCAAAACAGCACTGTGGCTGTGTTTGGAATTATTTTTGTTGTAAAAATAGAGCAAAAACAGGCAATATGGTGTCTAAAATGTAAGTCTCTTAATTAACTTCGTTTATTGAACCGTTTTAAAAAAATCAATAACATTTTGTAATCATTATTATCATAATTTTTGGAGAGAAAAAACCGGCACTCTTCGTGGGAAATTGATTAACTATATGAAGTGGTATAAATATATGCATTTTCTGCCCCCATGTCTTGAATTTTGTGATCATTCTAAATGTATTTTAATAGACTGAATCATAGTGAAAGAGCGCACTCTTAACCACGCACGTGCACTAGTCTAGATTTCACTCTGTAGGTTTTTTGAGAATATTCAGCAAAATAGCTCACTTGTCATGGTATGTTACCTAACGATATCATGTCATGAATAAACTAAACATTTTGAATTTTTACCTCAGTGTTTCTTCTGTGTTTCTTTTTGTGCTGTTGCGCTCATTCGTTTTGAAGCGAGCCTCGACAGCGCGACCTTGATACCAGAAATACACTATCCATTATCAACTGCTGTTTACATTGAATGTAGACTAATAAAATTAGAAGAATCATTCTCGCGTTTCGATGCTTCGCTGGTTATTTTTTGTCACTATTATGTTTTAATCAGGATATTTGTCCAGTTGGTCAAGTTAAAAATAAATAAACAAACTAAACAAGCTTATTAGCTGTAGCCCCCGCAAGGGAAGAAAAAAAAAAAACTTTGGTCTGTCCAATTATTGTAAACAGGTCCGTCAGACTGAAGATATTTTAGCGGTAATGTGACCAAAAATATTTAAGACCCATCGAATCTGAATTTAAGACATTTTAAGACTTTTTAAGGCTTTTTATCAGAAAAAAACGTTATTGAAGACATTAAGACTTTTTAAATGAACACTTTTTTTAAAATAGGCTCATTTTACAACTCCTCTAGAGTTAAATAGTTGAGTTTTACCGAATCCATTCAGCCGATCTCTGGGTCTGGCGGTAGCACTTTTAGTTTAGCATAGATCATTGAATCGGATTAGACCATTAGCATCTCGCTCAAAAATGACCAAAGATTTTCGATAATTTTCCTATTTAAGGCTTGACTCTTCTGTAGTTACATCGTGTGCTAAGACCGATGGAAAATGAAAAGTTGCGATTTTCTAGTCCGATATGGCTAGGAACTATACTCTCATTCCGGCATAATAATCAAGGAAGTGTGCTGCCGTACCATGGGTGCAGCGATATTACGCAGCGCCTGAAAATAGTCCCCAGCTAGGTAACTATAGTTATGATATAGCTGGGGACTACTTTCAAGCGCTGCGTAATATCACTGCACCTATGGTACAGCAGCACAGTTCCTTGATTATTACGCCAGAATTCCATCTGTCTTAGTACACGATGTACCTACAGAAGAGTCAAGCTTTAAATAGGAAAATTATCGAAACTCTTTGGCCATTTTTGAGCGAGATGCTAATGGTCTAATCCGATTCAATGATCTATGCTAAGCTAAGCTAAAAGTGCTACCGCCAGACCCGGAGATCGGCTGAATGGATTAAAAAAACGGTAAAACTCAACTGTTTAACTCTAGGGGAGTTGTAAAATGAGCCTATTTTCAAAAAAAAGTGGAGTGTTTTTTTAGGGACCCGCGGACACCATGTGCAGCATCTGACATTTATAATTTCGTAACAGGAGTCTGGAGTTCCATTGTTCCCAATTCACTTGTCAACGTTTGTAATTCAAAAGTAAAATCATGCAATTCAATCATTTCTTTCAGTAATTTCATTATTTTCTTATTCGTCAATTCTTGTTTCCTCAGCAATCGCACCATTGCCCTCATTTTGAAGATGATTCTCTGATGCTCCAGCTCTCTCCTGAACCCGTCTGCGCCGTTCCATCTTCTCTTGCTTCTTGACTTTCCGGCTCCAGTTCCGCTGTAAGCCTTTCACAATAAGATCGTCAAAATCAATTTTTATTTTACTGTTCCCAATTGAGGATTGATCAGGAAATTGCATATTAGTTAGGTCGGGATTTTCTACGACATAACCCAAAATATGCAGCTAAAAGTACACAAGAAACCAAGAAACATGGGGTGCAAAGATTTTTATATACATATTTTTTAAAGCATACCTTTAATCTTGAACTATATCCATGCTAGTGAAGTGCTGCTGCTTCTTTTTTCATCATTGGGTTTAAGTGTTTCCTTTAAAAAAAATAATAATAGGATAAAACACGTAAATACTACTGATTTGAGTGATGTAGTAGAAAGAAAAAAAAATGCACCATTCCCATTTAAAAGCTATGCCTTTTTTCTGCCTTCAGTGCAAAGCTGACAAAATACTATTTAACTTTTTATTAAATATCATATTACATCATATAATTAAAGTGAGAAAAAATTGACTTACTAACTGTAATTACTCTAAGCTAAACATCTTCCTTTCCTATAAATCCTTTATTTGGTTTCCCTTTTCCCCAAGAGGGTCTGGCTGCACTCAAAAAAATAGCTCTTTGGCTGAACATGATTCAATTATGGACAGTGGTTCCACGTGAATGAAGCATGTAAAACTAAATAGAACCATCCATGTACAACTAACTAGAATCAGTGGTGTTCCTTTAATTTGAATGAATGGTTTTAGTTTAACTTAAATAAATGATTTTCATTTAAATTGACATTCAAATAATCCTACAATTAATGCTTCCTGTTTAGTCATGTGGTGTAACAAACTAAATATAACTTTTCTTTACACATGATGTCCGGTGTTGGCAATCCAGAATCGATACTGGTTTCATCCAGAGCACTACCATAGTGATTGCTTTATTATTAAAGTGATTTAGATTTTTATTAGCAGGTCCTCAACCCAAGCACAAGCTCAAGACTTCACCACAATGGTAACCCTAAACCACTAACATAACAGAAACTTTTAAATACCAGTCGATTTCAGTGGTTTGTGATCTACATGGAATTAAAAATAACTGTCTCAGTTATTTAGTTATGCTTGGAAAATGATTAATTTTCGTTAAAAATTGTGACAGCTCACACGCTTGTTGATTTGGCTAATTTTTTCTGGTAACAATTCTAATATTAATTTAGTTTAACTGTGATACATGTAAAATAATCTAATGTACATGAAATGAAATTACGTTTTTTTCTTTGTGGAAGTTGCTTTCTGTGTCTTCAACCCCAACATTTTAGCTTGTCTTGTGCTTCAGGTCAGAACACATCATTCCCTTTGAAATACGGAATACAAATACATCTTTAAGTACTAATAATTGGCCATCATTGAAAAAAATGGAATAAAATCAGCAAATACAAATCAAAAATTGACACACTGGTAGTCTGCTATATTTTCATAGCACTCTATGGATACAGATAAACTCCACAACAAACAATAAGAAATGTAACTGATAATCCTTTATGGATCCATTACAAGTTACAGTAGTAAAACATTATGCACTGATAATAAATATAGTAATATAGTAAACGTACAGTAAAAGTGATGTGATATTTAGAAAGTATAGTACAAATTGTAGTAAAGTGATAATAAAATAGTGAGTACAACAAGACAATAACATATAAGTGACATAATAATAGATTTATAATAGGTTTAGAATAGATTTCAGTTCTTGCTTTCCCTGAGAATAGAGTGGTTTAGTTGTAATTCTCCACTGGTTCCCTCAAGATTTTCCTATGTGTTTTTACAAATAATGAATAAAATATGGTCTGTGATAAACATAACTTGACAATACTTTTGCTCTACAATGCAAATTACACATGCCCATGTTGAAAATGCTAATTTTCAAGCAGTTAACAAAACACAAATCTCTTTTTTTAAGAACTGGTTTCACAACAATATTAAATTGGTTAGTCAGTTATACAACAAAGAAGGAACACTCTTTTCTTATGATGAATTCCTTTTTTATTGTAAAATACCAATTCCTCAATTGTTATTGGTTCAATCTCTTCAGGTACTCACATGTTATGTAGAGGTATTAATAAAGACCATTCTTCTGATTCAGCTTCTCTTGATGTTACTAAATCTTATATTGTTAAAATTTGTTTTTCATGAAATCCCAAGAGTAATAATAGAGCTATTCGTACTATTTTCCAAAGAGAAATTGTTACTGTACCTTACGTTTTGTCTCATTAGACCTCTTTATTAAATGGAAAATTGATTTGCTGGAGAAAAGTGTGGTTGTTACCGCAGGAATATTATCTTAGAAATAAGATTAAAGAAGTTTCTTATAAGCTCATTCGTAGATTTTATCCAGCAAATCTAGGAACAGTATTTTTACTTAGTTTTAAATTTACTAATAAGAAACCCAATTTTATGGTTTTGTTGACTGAAATATATATATATATTATATTAAATATCACGTTATTGGTTTCGCTTTAAACCGCGGCAACACATTTTAAAGTAGCCCAATTCCAAGGGAAAAAATCAGTTGATAGATGACAATGGTCAGCTATATTCCTTTTCAGAATTTTCCAGGAAATTTGATTTTGGGGCTTCGTTAAAAGAATATAACATTGTATTTAATGCCATTCCTAGTGGTATAAAAACTCTATTGAAAGGAGAGCAAACCTTTAATCCTGTTTCTATATATAGGTCTAACAATTCTATTTCAGTAGAAGGGATTTTGATTGTTGAGGACAAATTCAATAACCGCTTTGTTCGAAATCATATCAACAGAAAATCAAATCAGCTTCTTCTTTTAAATGGATGGCATTGTGCAACATTAATTGGAATGTTGCTTGGTCTCTTCCGCACGAATATTTATTAATAAACAAAATAAAAAGAAGTCACATTTAAAATATTACATAGATGCTACCCTTGTAATAGTGTACTTAATACGTATATGCAAAATATTGGGGAAAAAAGTACTTTCTGTTATATAGAAGAGACCATTGTACATCTTTTTTGTGAATGTGTTAATTTTTTTTTTTTTTTTTTTTTTTTGAATGAGTTATCTCTCAGATAAAACAAATGTTAGAATATGTATCAACACTTTTGATATTATTTTATTTTATTATATTATAACTCTAACTCCTGTATTCAATATATTGTTATATTATACTTGGCAAATGTTTTATTCACAAGTGTAAATTTTTGGGTAAGAACCCAGTACTGTCAATTTTTCTGGTTGACTATAATTCTTAAGTTTTGTCTTTAATGGGCATAAAAAACAAAAAAACAAACAAACAAACAAACAAACAAAAAAAAAACATTCAAGTCAAAAATTGCTTTCAATGTTTAACCTTTTTAATTTATTTGTTGTCTTTTAGTTTATTTATATATTTATATATTTTACTTTCTATCTTGTATTATTTTTTTTGTATTTTGTCCTCTATTGTTTTTGAGGTTGTTGTGGTTATGTGCTTGTTAAGTGTTTTGGCATCAATAAAAAATAATAATAAAAAAAAAAAATCCGAGGGAAAACCGCGGACTTGGCAACATGTATTTCCTGTTCAAGTGTGGAGCTCCACTCGCCCATCATGGTCTGCAGCCAGACCCATCTCCTTTTCCCTGCTCAGGTCTTGACATGTTTTCCCTGTCATTGTATTTGGCCATCATTTCGACCAAAACCGGTTTATCATCAGCATGCAGATAATAGTTTACTGGGTCTTTAATGCGTTCAGTAGAATGTTACCGATGCGCTGAAGCTGTTTCTATGGCAGCATTCAGACAACACTGAGCAGTTATAGCTACAACAGACACATCAAAACACGCTAGATAGTCAAAGACTATACTACGCTTACCTTAACCGATCATTCATGAGACAGTAAGAGAACTGACAAAGTTAATAAGAGACTTAACTTACCAATATCTTCGCTGGGAAGTGTTGTCTTCCGTTTGATCAGTTCAATACACACATTTGGAAAGGGCAATTTAGCGTTCCTTGTAACCATGAGAGCTCCCCAATTTCACCAGTAGTAAAATAACAGGACAAATTTGACGGTAATTAAACGTTCTTGCTGCAACGTTGTCTTAAACTTTGTATGCTGAAGAATGCGGCCGCGCGCTGTGAAACGTCACGTGCGTCTGTAGCGCAAGACGCGCGCGCGCTGATAATTGTTGTAGTTAAAATAATTGTTAAAAAGCTAAATAAATAAAAGTTACATTATTGTTTGCCTTACAAAATGTCAGACGACCATACAAATGATATCTATCTGTACCGGTTTCGAAAAGTAGAGTGCTAGAGAGAGCACCATTTACTTAACACCAGAACACACTGTATTTTCATATTATCCTATAGGAACTCATTGATTATTTCTATAGTTAATACTACATTATGATATAGTATAAATTAATAAAATGTAGAAATATACTTCAGTATTACTACAGTTTACTATAGTAAAAACTTAATTTTACTACAGTTACAAACTCACTATAGTTAATACTAGAGTATGCTGTAGTATAAATTAACAAACTGTAGTAAATACTATAATACACTACAGTGTACTACAATTTACTATAGTAAATGCTATAGTTTACTACAGTATTTACTACAGTTTATGAACTTACTATTGTAAGTACTACAGTATGCTGTAGTATAAGTTAACAAAATGTAGTAAATACTATAATATACTACAGTATACTATTTACTACAGTTTACTATAATAACAGTTTAATATAGTATTTTTTCATGAGTGCGGGGCCTACGGTTGGCCACCCCACTCATAACTGCTAATTCTGTCTCTTTTTTCTTGACAAAAAGTGCATTTATTCAATTGCAGAATGTCTTTACGAGCACATCAAACAGGAGACGTTTCAGACGCGCACTTCAACTTCAGCATCAGGCGCGAGTCAAATGAGCACGGAAACTGTACTGTGCTCGCAGCGCGTGCTCTCGCAGAAAACCTGAACAGCTGTGAGACCCAAAACTTCATGACCAAAGCGCAACCTTTTCTGAAGTGGCAAGATCCTCGTCTGGCAGGCCGAGGATCTTGTAAATGAACTTTACAGTTCATTTCCAGTCTTCCCCATTGACTAGTTTCTTATAGGCCTTACATTTCAGAAAAACTATTTATATGACCTTACCTTCATGCTGTGGAAATACAAACCAGAAGACAAAGACGATAAGTGCAGCACTGAAAAGGGGTAGAGCTACATAAGGTCTATCCAGATATCCCCTCATCACAGGTGGTTTTTGGGATTTTCTCTCGAAGGCACAGCATACCAATTCATTGTCCTGCCCTTCAGCTTGTCATTTGCTTCACACACATTCATAAAATGTGTGGATGTGGTTCTCCCCTCTAAGACTGTGTGTACGAATTTATTTGCACTATATTGTGTGATCTTGGCCAGATTATCCTCATTCAAATACTCAAATAAACAGCTCACAATTTAAACTCATTGATCACTTGAGGTGCTTGGGACTTTCAATAAATAAGCAAAGTTCTTGACCATACCACTGAGAAGGGACATCCAAGTGTGGGACACAATCTGGCACCTCAGTCCAGAACTGATGAACCTGCATGTCTGGTTGGTCAGCGGAGCCCATCACTGCCAGAGATTGTGCCACATGCAGCAAGAGTTAGACACAATCACTGAGGCAGCTCCCTCTACCTGGCACTTGTATGCCCATAGGTCAAAATTGTCTGTGGACTATGTGGAACGCAGACTGAAGACCTGGTGAACTGTCCTGGGTCAATCATACTGTTGTTCTTACAGATTATTAGAGTTTGTTACAACAGTCATGCGCCCTTTACACTTACAGTGTAATTATGATTTTTCATTCCCAAATCAATGACATGTTGATAAGCTTTCTGAGGGGAGTGAGCCAGTTAAACCCCTTCACCCTTCCACATTGCTCACTTGGGACTTTGCTTTGGACCTAAAAGCTCTGAATTATGAGCACTCTCGCTGAAGACAGTGGTCTACTTCTGTAAAGCGAGTGGTGGACTTTCCAGTGCTGTCTACTTTTGGTGCTTCTTGCATGGAATTCATGCCGAATGATTGTAAGGTTATTCTAAAACCCAAGAAGGGTTACCAGAGGTGCTCTCAACAGTGTTTACAGCTCAGGTCATAACTTTATCGGTGACTATATGTGATATTGCCAGCACTGTCGCCATTTGTTTTGTCAGCTTGAATACATTGTGATATCACTGCCATCTGTTCATTATACAGTGCCATCAGCACTGATTTTCCTGCTGGTTCTTCTGGCTGTCCTCTCCTTCCCATGACTGGATTCTTTCTCCAGAAGGAAACACATTTCAGACAAATATATCAATGCTTCTATTTGAATCCATCCATCCATTCTTAATACTGCTTATCCTCTGTATGAAAAATAAAAGGTTTTCTTCTTACATAGACAGTGCAAAGATTTTTAATTTAACTGTTTAAATTTGTGTATTTGTTGTTTTAATCTGTAAGTCGTGACTGTAACTGCTGTCCATTCTTGGCCAGGACTCTCCTGTGAAAGAGATTTTCCTGGTTAAATAAAGGTCAAATAAAAAAAATAAAATAAATAAAAATAAAAAAAGAGAAAAAGCCTCAGTTTAGAAAAGCCAATCCTATGATTAACCCTCAAACAGGCAAGAGTGGAAAATGAGCAAAAAATCATTTAATGTCACTTATATCATCTGGACTTAAGTAAAACATATTCAAAGGAATTTTTGTAATATTTGATATATTTCGGATTTTATGAGTTGTATCTCCAAGGATACGTTGCCCTATAGGGTATAAAAAACAGCCTAAGTCATCAAAAATTATATGATTTATTTGATGCAAACAAATATGTAATATTCAAAATATGCTGCATGTATGACATGTCTAAGTGTCCTAAAATTCAGGCACAGACATTTCTTGTATTTTTACATTTCTGAACTGTCTCGTCTTCATTCTCAGGGGTGGGCAATTCTACCCCTCGAGGTCCACTGTCCTTCACGGTTTAGCTCCATCCCTAAACAATCAAATAATGTAATTTATGTAACAACATATAATATGTATGTAATCCTGAAGACTTTTGTCAGATTTTTCAGATGTGTTTGATTTGGGCTGGAGCTAAACATTGCAAAATGGTAGCCCTCCAGGAGCAGTGTTAAGGCTGGGACATGCCAAGCCGACGGTTGGCCGTCGGCCAACGGCGAGCAACGGTCGGGCTAGTTTGTTTGGTGTGGTCCACTCGTTGGCTCTCGTCGGGCTCATGTCAGCGGCAGTTTGGCGAATCGGCGTCGGGACCGTCGGCGAACGGGAGAACTCTGATTGGATGTTCAGTTTAGCGAACAAGTCAGTTAAAATATACTTTTAAGTGTACTATAAGTATACCAGTAGTAAACTTTGAGTACACAACTAGTTTACATCAAAGTTTTTAGCTTGTACTGCAACTATACTAAAAGTGAACTTATAGTTATACAGATAGTTTACCAGTTAAATACTGGTAGTAGCATTTTTAGTATACTTTGAAGTATAGTCTCAGTAAACTACTAGTTTAGTAGTTTTATACTGCAAGTGTACTCGTAAGTTTTCTTTAAGTAAACTTTACATCATTAAGTATCTTTAAGTATACTTCTATGTCCCCATTTATTAATTTGTATAATATCTGAACATACAAAACATCAAAAGGAAGAACAGGGTATTTGCTTGTAAACAAAAATATTTTATTCTAGCTTCATGCATTCTTTTTTAAACACTTGAATGTGGGTAAGTTTCATGAATAAAGAATAAAAAATAAAGAAATAAACAACATTTTGAACAAAAAGCTGAAAAAGACTATGAATTGGATTCAGAATGATAATCAGAACGTAGATGGAGTC
>JAFVLL020006171.1:0-18102 GCA_021397915.2 Tor tambroides | reverse complement strand
TGACGTCACTTGCGGAAGCGCAAGTGTCTGAGAGTGCAAGTCTGAGAATGCAAGTCTGAGAGTGCAAGTGCAAGTCTGCAGCCAGACCCTCTTGGTGCGCTTCGGCACCACCACCATGGGCGCACACCAATCAGTTGGCTCTTCCACCTTTGAAAAAACTCCTTGCTGTTCCATCCACTCTAGTTCCTCCTTCACTTTTGGTAGGAGGGGGAGGGAAATGCGCCTTGGGGTAGAAAGAGAGAAAGGTTTCGCTCCTGGTTTTAGCACAATGCTGTACTCACCCTCCATTTTGCCTAGACCACTGAAGAGACTTGGAAATTCTTTTTCCACATATTCTTTTGAGTCCAGGCTGACATCATCAAGTCTGGCCACCAGCTGAAGAGTCGTGGCTGCTTGTCGGCCTAACAGGGGCGTGTCTAACCCTTCGACCACATAGATGTCCTGCTCCGTACATTTACTGTTCCTGTTGAGGATGGCTGTGAATTTTCCTTTTACTTTTAATGACGTCCTTCTAGGCCCCTGGAGGATTCTTTCAGGATGTCTCAGCCGGTTGAACCGTCCCTGGTTATACAGTGTCACTGCCACTGCTGTTACATCAGCACCAGTATCTATTTTGAACACAGCATCATACTGGTCAATTTTGATTTCGGACATCTATGTCCGACATCCTGTTACATCAGCTGTCAACGAGCCAAGAAATGCAATTTCCTCATTTGTATCCTCAGTTAGAGCGGCAGCATTCAGTTCGTATACTTTCTTTGTTTTACAAGCTCTTGCATAATGTCCCTTTTTATGACAGCGATTGCATATAGCATCTTTTGCTGGGCACTGTTGCAGGCCTTTTGTGTCACCACATCTCATACACAGTGTTTGATTTTTGAGCCTTTCTTGAGCTGTGCTCTTTGCTGACCGTTGATATTGTGGCTTCGTTTGTTTTAGTTTACTACTGCTGCTGCTTTGTTTGCAATTTCCCCTTTAAAATTGGACTTAAGCATTTCTTGTTGCTTTTTTACTTGTTCACTCTTTCGAACTCTTGCCATTGCCTTTTGTAGTGTTAATTCCAGATCAAGTTGCAACTGTTCTGACAGCTTCTTGTCTATAGGAAAGGTGGTGTGTGGCCACCATTTGTGCTCTGCATTAACCCATCCAAGTGCATGCACACAATAGTGAACACACACCCAGAACAGTGGGCAGCCAATGCTGTGGCGCCTGGGGAGCAGTTGGGGGGTCTCAAGGGTCTCACCTCAGTCATGGTATTGAGGGTGGAGAGAGTGCTGGTTATTCACTCCCCCACGTACAATCCCTGCCGGACCTGAGACTCGAACCCACGACCTTTGGGTTACAAGTCCAACTCGCTATCCATTAGGCCACGACTGCCCCTATAAGTCCCACTATATCTATCTCTCACCATCTCATCGTGCAACTGGCCGTATCCACAGTGCTCGGCTAGACAGTGCAGTTCCGTTATAAAGTGCTCCACAGACTCGCCCACATTTTGCTGTCGCTGACTGAATTTAGCTCTTTCAAAAATCACATTTCCGCTGCTTTAAGTCGAAGGCACCTTATAATTTTAGCATGGATGTCATGTGACTGAATTCACATGACTTCATGGGGGTGATTCCACAGAAAAGGGCAGGGCACTTGTCAATCAAGAAGCTCCCCTGGGAATTGCCTAATAAGGTCAATGACATAAGATTCTTCTGACTAGATTAATGTTAATGACATAAATCTGTCATAAATAAGACAATGTTCCTAACTGCTGTCAAATTATGTTTGTGATCTATTCAAGCAACACAACATGTATTAAAGTGTTGAAAATGTGTTTTTTTTTTCTTTCAAACATTTTTCTGTTGTTGTCCCAAATTATCAAATATGATTTTTGCTTTGGGTAATCTGGGACAGTCTTCAAATGGGGGAAATATGCATTTAGGGACTTTATCCCCTGGTTTCACAGACAAGGCTTAAGCCTAGTCCTAGACTAAAATGTAAGTCTGAGCTGTTTCAACTGAAATAAACTTGTACTGACTGATCATAAAATATATCGGTGCCTTTGTTTTGTCTCAAGATGCACCCCAGACTGGGGGTCCCCAGTAATGTTTTTTTTTTTTCCTAAACATGTTTATAAAAATGACTTAAATGTCCTAATTGAACTATGGCCTATAATCCTGGTTTAGTCTAAACCCTGTCTGTGAAACCAGGCCTATAACTCTAATGACAAGGGCTAATATATATGCCAATGAGAAACGGGTTATAAACATTAGCATAAGTTCACAGTAGCTAGCAGCTAGCTAGAGAGATGCTACAGAGATGGAATCTGGGAAACGTATGCAATAGCAAGCAAAGGTATCAGGATGTAAACCGTTAATTTAATTTCCCAAATTCCCAGTTAGTTTAGTAGGCTATATACAACGGTTCAAATCACTGAACAGGAGGAGGATCTGCGCCCAGGCCAGTTGTTCTGTAGCTACACAATCACGCACATACCCCCTCTCCCACACACAGTCATTAGTCAGCTAAAATATGAAAATATCCATGGCCTTTAATTAACTCAATAAAATGTATTACTGAATACAATGGTACCACAGCGTCAGGAAAAGAGATGGCAACAGAAAGAGCGAGGAAGAGAGAGAGAGGGAAATGAGAAAAATACAAAGCTAAACCACTGGAATGAGAGTAGAAGGGAGCTGGTGTCACCAGCCTGGTGATATTGTATTTGGCAGGCATAAAGTATGGTGAATATAGGCTTTTTTAGGCCTAATACATATGTCCCAGATTACAAAATGACCTGTCCCAGATTATCAAATTCAGGCATTTTTTTGGCACAAAAACACTAATAGTGGCACGTCTGCTCTGGGCATAATATCTAGGCCTACATTCTTTCTTCTGGTGTGGTTAGAAAACATCTTAGGGATTTAAGAAAAGTCTAATGTGTTGATCTAATGTGTTAGATAGATATCGAAATAAATCGCAGAAGTCAGAATTGCAAAAAAAAAATAAAAATAAATAAAAAAAAGTGCCAGATTACCCGAATTCACCCAATGTGAACGTGCGCAAGATTACGCTGATATTATGGTCTACATCCTCCCCAAACACACAATAATTAACAAAGATGACTTGTTAACAAACATACTTCTGCTGGGAAATTTTTAATATAGGCTACACAAATCTAAGTAGCCAACTTGAAAGTGAAACCAACGTTGTGCATTTTATAATGAGTTTATTTCTTACAGCCTATAAAAGCCCTCAAAGTGACGAAAAAGAAAAATGCAATAAATCTTTTGTCCTTTATAGAAGAATATTATTTAGGCTACAGGAAAAACCCTAGCCCCTTCTTCATCAAGAGATTCGACGGTGACTTATTCAAAAGCCAATTACGTTCACATATAAAATACGTACGGTACTATGGCACATGATTCATTAATGTTATCACTATTTAACGCGTTTCTTCTGTTCAATTTGCATGCATTTGATGTAGAAATGAATGATCATGGAAACCTAAATCAAAACCGAAAGTAAACTTCCAAAAACTTACCAGCTATTAATAACAACAGAAAGACCAATAACATGTTTCTGATCTTTTTGTAGAGCTGTGAATAATCCGAATTTAGTTAAAGATGGTCAATGAGATTATTTTATATTTTTATGTTGGCGATCCTCCGTTGCGTTTGTCTTCAAGCCCCGCCCAGACTGATAAAAAATAAACTCAAAACACCATAACAAAAACATACACTCTAACGGAGAGAGAAGTTACACCAATTGTAAATTAAGCCTTTTCTCAACTATATGAATAACAGTTGAAGAATGTTATCCTTGAAAGAAATTTAGAAACTAATGTAACTTCAGAAGTCTCAACTTTTTCTGCTTTTAGTTTTTTGGCAAATTAGACCAACATTAAAGGTGCATACCGCCACCTACTATATTGGAGTGTGTAAAATGGCTTCATTGATCTCATTTATATTTTTCTAATACGGCCAGTTTCATGCAAAAAAAGTTATATATACATACATTCCAACCAAAACCTTTGTTTATATTTTCTTCTCATATTCCCAACATTTTATACGAACCAAAGTTGTTCTCATCTTGCAGTCGCAAGGTTAGGATAGAGCTAGTACGTCTTAAATCTAATGGCATTTCGTTACATTCCACCAACAGTGCATTAATCGGAGTAGTTTTCATTGCTCCTATACTAATTCTTCCCTAAAAGTGGGCAGCCTCCACACGTTAGTAGAAGGTTGTAGGGAGTGCAGTGTCAGCAAAACAGCGCTTAGACAGGCTTACTGGCCAGGACTCAGAGCACACGTTTTTCCTAGGTCGTTAATTCTTATTCCGTAATGTTCCCACTCTAAAACGTTTATATTTTAAGCGGTAAGAAAACCAATTCTATGTCAACAGCTTGACATGACATCCGCTAATGTCATTATTGCTCTCATAGCTCTCAAATAGTCGCAAATGAATATGGTTAACGCTTTTATTTTGTTCACTGTGTGCTTGTGGCGTCTCGTTGGTAAGTTATGTTTTTATTACTTCCTTTCATGTTATTTTTTTATTAATTATTATTATTTTAATAGAAGTAAATTACGGTGGTTTTCATAAAAAAAGTTGTTCAGACAGTTTATTGTGACTTTTATTTACAAACGTATTTTTTTAATTTGTTTTGCATGGAAGTGAGTACTGAAGAAAAATCACTTAGCACTGGAATCCTGAATCTTCAATTCACATCTAGTTAGAACCCACTTTAAAGTCTTGGTTTACTGCCATTCATAATCAGATTTAGTTTGGTCATTATAACCAACATAATGGTTATAGGGAGGCTCTAAGGGAACATTTAGTCTGTTACAAAACACATTTCTGTTTATTCTTCTAGCTGTGACAGATGAAGTGAAGACAATATCAGTGATGGAGGGAGATTCTGTCACTCTATGGACTGATGTTACCGATATACAGAAATATTTGTTAATACAGTGGATGTTCGGAAACACCCGAATAGCTGAAGTCGGCAGGCTCACGCAAACCAACTCAACATATGATGGTCCTGATGGGAGATTCAGAGGCAGACTACAACTGGATCGGACTGGATCTCTGACCATCACAAAGACCAGAACCACAGACTCTGGACTTTATAAAGTAACAGCTATCAGCAGTCAGACCACCTACATGAGTTTCAGTATTACAGTTTATGGTGAGTATTTGCCATGACTGTTCTTCATCTGAATTATATCGTTATCATTTTAATATTTTAAAATGTTTATATTCTATTTTTTTTATGTTCCTTACATGCACATGGCATTAATTGTATCAAAGGGATAGTTCACCCAAAAATGAAAATTCACCATTTACCCACAAGTTGTTCCAAACCTTTATGAGTTTCTTTCTTCATCTTGGAACAGCTGGAGAGTGAGTAAATGAGGACACAATTTTCATTTTTGGGTGAACTATTCCCTTAATTCTATTTAAAATATGAATCGGTTATAAATAAACATCCAAACTGTATGTGATGAGACTAATATCACAGTAACATCTGTCATTTTCAGAGGCTCCACAAATTACTACATCCTCAGAAAGTTCAACAAGCTCAAATTTTGTGTTGTTCAGTTTAACCATCAACCAGACTGAAGATGTCAATGTTACTGAACTCCATCAGTCAAGTTCAGGTACACTACTTGTAATGTTAGTTTGAGAATAGAATTCTGTTAAATGTGTTCAGTTAACGTGACATCAGTTTTTATAAAACTTTTAAAACTTAACGTCAGAATTGAGGCCACACTTATGCAGTTGTGACCAACAACAATGCCAATGCAGCACATATTCATAGGTGTTGCTTCATGTTACTGCAGATAGGTGTGAAATCATCAACCACATAAACCCATTAAAATTGCAGCATTTTCATTTTCATTATATTTATGCATTCAACAAATGCTTTTAATCCTAAGTGCCTTACATTGCATTGAAGTTTTACATTTGATCAGCTCATGCATTCATAGAGAAATAATTACCTGTTTGTGCAAGAGGGTTAAGTGCAATTGCTTTTTTTTTCTTTTGTGATTTCATTGGAAAAAAAGAACAGACCGCAGATGAGCGTCAGAGGCGTGAAGCGGGTGTCCAAGAGTTGCGTGTGGGTGTGGTGCCCCATGTTGCTCAAAAAAAAATTGTTGCTTAAAGCAAAGAATAGATCTTGGAGAAGAAATGACATAATCACACAGGTTTCTAAGAGAGCTGAGATTAAAGATGTCACTGAAGCCTTTAAAAGACTCTAGAAATGCTTATAGTGATTAATCCTAGCTATTGTTATTTGGCTAAGCAAAGAAAATGTGCATGCAAATGTCCAAACACACAGTAAAACTTGTGGATGTTCTGCCTTTGCTGTGAATGCTTGAGTTCCTAATAATAACAACCCATAAAACTGGCACCTATGAATCTGTTTGAAAGACAGCTAAATGCATTATTCTAACTCAGTGTTTGTTTTTTTGTTTTTTTCAGACCACATCCACTGTTGTGGTTTTACTGAAACTGTGATACGATTGGTTGTTTCTGCTCTGGTAAGCACGGCTGCTGTTGCTTTTCTGGTTTATGACTTTACATCTACAAGAAGTGAGCGGAACAGGATGCAAGAGACTAAACGACACCATCCGAACCATAGAGTAAAATTAGACCAACATCAGTTGAGCAGAAGAATCAGTTCCAGATATGTTTGCTGAAGGTTGCTGATATAATCCCAAAAAGATACAGATACATTTTCATTCATTAGCACAGAATGACATTTTAACTGATGTGGTTCACCCAAAAATGAAAATTCCACCAGTGGATGCTCTGCAGTGAATGGGTGCTGTCAGAATGAGAGTCCAAACAGCTGATAAAAACAAGATAGTAATCCACACCACTCCAGTCCATCAATTAACATCTTGTGAAGTTGAAAGCTATGTGTTTGTAAGAAACAAATCCATCATTAAGATGTTTTGACTTAAAACTGTTGCTAGTCCTCTATTCATAATATCATTTTGTCCAGTGAAATGTCATCTTGGCTGAATCAAGAGAGAAATATGCACAGATTTATTTATTTTTTTTTTTTACTTATGGACTCATGGAACAACCACTGCCCAGAAGTAATGGTTTAAAGGGGTCATATGATGCGATTTCAAGTTTTCCTTTCTCTTTTAGTGTTACAAGCTGTTAGTGCATAGACAAGATCCCTAAACTTGCAAAGACTAAAGTCTCAAAACCAAAGAGAAATTCTTTATAAAATTTAAGACTCGTCCACGCCCCCCTAAAACGGCTCGTTCAAAAACGCCCCCACGTCTACGTCAAGATGTGGAAATATTTGCGTAATGCCGCTCAAATGTTCACGCAAAGAAAAAGGCGTGGTTTTAGTAACCGCAGTAGTGTCGATGAAGCCATGCAGGGAGACGCTGTGTGTTTCTAGGTGAAAGCAAAAGCACTTTATTTGGCCTTCCGAAAGTAGATGTATTTAGGAATCATTAAGATTACTTACGACAGAACAGTAAAACCCAGATGTTCGAATTTGTGCAACGCATTTTATGGACGACCGTTTCATGAACCTAGGAGAGGAGGTAATTCTGATTTTGTTATGACAAAATGGCGCTTCTGAATCAGTGACTGTAAGTATGTTTTGTTATTAGTTGAAGTATTTGCTGTTGACTGCTCAAATGCGGAGTTTTGCGTGTCGTGTGTGTGTGTGTGTGTGTGTGTGTGTGAGAGAGAGAGAGAGAGAGAGAGAGAGAGAGACAGGGTCACATCACAGTGGAGTCAGCTGTCTTAATCGCAGCTTGTGTACTGCAAATACATACGAGCATCATCACTGTGTCTGTCACGCAACTCTGTTCCTCTTTTGTGCTTGAACTGATGGTAAAACTAAGGACATTATTAACTGTCTTTATATTTACTTTGAAAGCTGAAGCTCCTGATTATTATGAAGGGGCGTTTCCGACGCGTGCTTGTGGTGTTCGGCCAGTCACAATGCAGTGTGTCAGTTGGCCAATCAGCGCAGACTACACTTGTCGGAAGGAGGGGCTTTGTAGAAAACTACGTGTTTGAGAGAGGCGGGGCATAGAGGAACTACAATAATGTACATTATTTGAAAAATAATGAGTTTTTTGAACATTAAATAATAATCTTTAAAATAGCATCATATGACCCCTTTAAATGATGGATTTGTTTCTTATGATGTCAGTTTTTGACTTCGCAAGATGTTAACTGATGGACTGGAGTGGTGTGGATTACTTCTGGATTATGATGATGTTTTTATCGGCTGTTTGGATGCTCATTCTGATGGCACCCATTCACTGCAGAGGATCCATTGTTTAACAAGTGATCTAATGATAAATTTCTCCAAATCTGTTCCATTGGAGATACAAATTCTATAGTCTGAGGGTGAGAAAATATTAAGAAAATTTTCTATTTTCAGTGAGCTATTTGTATAAATGTAAACATAATTAATTACCCTAAACAAAATAACAATTAGCAACACAAATTATGGATCTCATAGCCTCTCGTTTCTGTTGCCCCCTTGAAATGATCCTCACAGAGGAAACTGGTGTGTAATTTAGGTGTTTTTTGTTTGTTTATTTGTTTTTTTAAATAAAAGATTTTGTGAAGAGTTTGTGTTTAATTTTTAATGTTTAATGGAACTTCAACTTTGACTTCTGGCCTTCATTGAGCACATTGGTCCCTCTATGGTGTTTAATTGTAATTTCCCCAACACCTCTTTAGGGATGCTCATGTTAAAGAAGTCTGCTATGCAAATTAAATCCTTTTTATGACAGCAATTCTATACTTCTGAAATGGGATGTAAATGAGAAAGCAATGTAAACAAGAGTAAGTAAAATTCCATATCTCAAGCACTAACTTCTCCTCCCACATCAAAAATAGCAAAAAGACTCAGGCAAAATATACAGAGAGAGAAAAAGAACACGTACCATTTACAAATCTGATTGTCCAACAATGGAGCAGATTACTTACTGTTGCAAAGAACAAAAACAGATAAACCACATTTTGTTACTGTTAAACAAGCCCCCAAATTCTGTTATGTTCCCATTATAGTCTATTGATGGAGGAACATGTAACAGAATAAAATGATGTGATGTGTGGAGGCAGCAAGGTCCAGTTCCCAACCCCAGTGCTTTCACAATGACCAAGGCCAACTCAATATCAAAACTAAGTTTTTTTTTTTTTTTTTTTAAATATGGTCGGTATCTGAGGCTTCAGGTAAACGCCAAAACAATAAATATAACCCCTCTAACAACTATTAACCCTATTAAAAGAAAAGAAAACAAAAATACAACAAAATACACCAACTCCCTAACTGGCTTAAAGGAGAAAAAAAGATAGCACCCACCACTTTTTCTAACCCATTCCCAAACTTAACAATATAAACTAATTAACAATACACAAACCAAAAATAATTTCTTACCATAAACACCAATTACAACAAGAGTGTAAACACAACAACACTGAAGAGAAAATCAACAAGGCATTAATTCCTCCAATCACAGTAGCCAACCAATAACTGGAGTCAGCTGGCAGCCATTACTTCCTGAGAAACAAATACATCCTTGCACTAACACACTTCAAATTCCGGGATGGAGAAACAGATTTTCTTCAAAACATATCTTTAGATAACATATTTAAGCATTTTAATTTAATATATCATAAAAAAATGCAAAGTTTTCAGTTTAAATAAAAAGTAACAGGAAAAAGAATGGTAACTTAGGTTAGTAATTGGTTAATTTCTGCAGAAAAAGTGTCACTGACATTGAATACTGTGTGTATCTTGTAAACACTATTTCTACACATGAGGAGAAGGTCATGTGATCTTTAGAGACACTAATCAAAGCTGAACATGAAGATTAACCTTCTACTAGTGTTAATTTTATAAAACAGCATATTCATAAAACATCTTTTAAAAAATTATATTTAAAAATTAAATACGTTAAAAGGGTAACAGGTATGTAGTGTTTCATCAACACATTTCTCCATTCATCTGAAACCAAAGAAGCTTTTTACACAAGAGACAGGGTTCAATTCTCACTACGACTGGATAGATTCTAGAGGCTTGTAAAAGACCGAGCTGAAATGTTGATTGATGCTGGTGGGCGTGTCTTAACTCACTAAACTTTAAAGTGTGTCTTCTGCTGCTGCTTATTCGCTCCATCCTCTTCCTTTTGGCTCATTAAAGGTGTTTCTTTATTCACTCCTTTTACTGATGATTCTAAAAGGAAACAGAAACAATCACAGAAATTAAAAAGAAAGAAATCTAGAGAAATCCTGTAGTCATGTCTGAGAAATCAAACTGTCAGTACTTTACCATCAAATTACCATTAGAAATAAAATGTACAAAATCATAACATAGTCAATAGCACATTTGACTCATTTTATGTTAAATCTTGTTTGACCACACGCTCTTTTTTCGCAAATTAACATTATATTTGTGAACTCATGCAACATGCAAATTTAAAAGTAAAGTTCCAACTATCCCATTTCTCTCAGGACAAACACACTTTCATTCACTCGCATTCATTTCTGATTATCTGGTAGTTTGTGTTCAGAGATATACAGTATGTACAGATCGAAATGTTTGAAATGAATTAACTGAATGAAGCTACATCACACATCAGATCATGATCTTGGTTTTATAGTTAAAGAGATTCAGTGCAAACAACAAACTCTCACCTGCTTTCATCTCTTTCAATTCATTTCCAAAAGAGTTTCCATCGGAGCCTGTTTTAAAAACAATCACAGACAAATTAGACAATGAAACTTTACATTTATTAGACATGATGGTCACATGTAAACTAGAAAAAAAAACAAAAAAAAAAAAACGTTTTTTGTACAAAATCAGTCAGGTTCATGAGATTCGAGAACTTTGACTGATGGGATACTTTCAGTAAATAATGATGGGTCTGTTCCTCACACAAAACTATAATTTGACTACTGAAGACTTTTGGTTATTTTTGGAGATTGACATGAAATTGTGATTAACTTGAAATCTAATTTCGTTATTTGCAAAAAGAGCAGCATGAAGATTGCTGCTGAACTGAATCTGAATCTTCTTTCATGTTCCTCACAAGAAAATCATTCTGGTTTGGAACGACATGACAGGATTTTTATTTTTCAAAAAGAAATACATGAATTCAGTTTTGGGTAGGTCCATCTCAAGATGTTCAATGGATTTTGCTTGATGAATTTTAATGTTTAGTTTACAGCAGCTTTTACTAGCTTTAAAAGTGAGTCTGTGTTAAATTTCACCAAATCCAATGAATGCGTCACACAGACTAAGTGCTATATAATAGGAGTGAAATAAGTCTGAATAAAATATACATTTTGCTAAAATATTTCTTGTTGAACATGTATGTTTAAAATGCTGTTTTTATAAAACAAAACATTAACAGAATTTAAATTTTCCAGGATTACCAGGATGATCCACAGCTGCTTTTGTTTTGTGATGGGTGTTCATGAGTTCCTTGTTTGCACTGAGCAGTTAAACTATTAAAAACTACAAAAAATATTAAATTAACAGACAACTACTTACCATGTGTACAAACTCCAACATGTTCACCTCTGATTACAACGCTTTTCCCTTCCTTTAGTTTGAAACTCCCACCATGCGTCCTTCCAGTCGCTTTACTTATGGCAGTCTGCTCAACATAAATGTACGCTTCCCTTTCATCTTTCTCCATCTCTGGTCTCGTTACCTCTTCTTTTGTGACATTAGCACCTGGTAACAGAGAAATACAAAGACAAAGCAGACATTAGATCAAGTGTTTTTGCATATGAACATCAGAGTTTAAAAATTACATGAAGATCACAGAAATAGGCTGATATCAATGGGGGGGGGGGGGGATTTGTCGGGTTATTAAAAACCATGCTTTGTATTGTAAATAATATAATGATATATACTTAGAATAACTGTGTTAGTAGTCAAACTGTCAGGATCCTGCCCTGACAGTGTCTGTCTTGTCCCTTCAATGTTTCTTTGTTGGTCTCGTGTCTGAGCACATGGCTTTGTCTTTAGGTGCGTTCGACTTCATGCAGCACTTAGCAGACCGATCGGTGGCTGACTTGAAGCAGTGCATGCCGGTTAGAAATTTAGTCCGACTTGAACCGGCGCCGACGCCACGTCACTGTCACGTGTGGCATCAAAGTACCGCGATAGCGTTTCGAGAGCAGCCGGCGCAATTTCTCCAGAGCGACTGCGGGAGCGCTGATGACGACACAGCTATTTCACGATTGGCCAAACTCACCACATGACAACAATGACGTGTGTTTCTAACATCTTCAATTCCAATACTGCTCACAAATCTGTTTTTAGAACAGTAAAAGCTTTTTTACTGTATAGTCGCAATGTTATATTGAGTCACATTTAATAAAAAACACTGATAAAAGCAAATATACCCTCACTTTATTGGTATTTAAATAGTATATGTTTTGTTGAACTTTATTCTTGAACAGATGGCCTTGTATTAAGCAGTATATAAAAAGTGTTTCTGTTGCTCATGAAAACGTTTCTGAAACGTCTGTGTATTTGACAAATATTGCATTTTATTCATTTCATCTGTGATAGAGTATGCAAACACCGCGTGAGCGTCACTAACGGGAGCAGAAAGCGTCCGGCTTGAAGTGTCAGTTTTCAACTCCTCCCCTGACTGCAAGCGGCTACTCTCGTTGATCGCGGTCTGTAGCCGTGCTTCAAGTCGAACGCACCTTTTGTTTTTGTTGGCCATGTGCTCCTCTTGCCCTGCCTCCTTGTTTCCAGTTACCCCGCCCCCTTGTTTAGTCCTAGTCTAGTCCTTGGCTGCATCCGAAAACTTAGGCAGCTGCCTTGCTGCCTCACTGCCTCATGAGGCAATGATTTTGCAGGCAGCGTTTATGCACGAAGGCACCTCACGAAACTTATTTCGGACAGGCTTCTAAGGCAGCGTAAAGGTTTAACGATCTACAACAAAATAGAATGAGTTTTGGTGATAACTAAACGAATATTTAATTACTATAATACTCATTTCTCGCTAGAAATAACATCAAAAGTGCAAAAAGTTAACCAGAAATATACATTTACACACAAACTAACCACCAAACGCAACTTCCAGCCGCCATCTTTATTTTTTAGCTCAACCGTCTCGGAACGGAACGCACAGGATTGTGGGATATCAAAGGCAGCGAAGGATACATCTATGCTGCCTTCAAAAATCGATCAGATGAAGGCATCTCACGAGACAGGAAGTGAAGCTAACTTTGGATTCGGACGTGCCTTGATGCCTTCCTGCCTTGGAATGTGTCTTCCTAAGGCAGCATTTTTCAGTTTTCGGATGCAGCCCTTGTTTTACTTGATTGTGTCCACCTGATCCTCATGTGCTCTGCTCCTTTAAATTGTGCCCCTTTCCGTCATGTCTCTGCTGGTTTGTTGCGTAAGCGCTTAGTGTCAAGATAACTCTTTGTTAGTCATCTAGTCAGATTAGTTGTTATATTTTACTCTCCTTGTCAGTCTAGCTTTGCTTAAACTTCTCTTGAAGTTTATTAGGGTTTCTTTGCTTTTATTATTTTGCTCTAGTCTAGTTCTTGTCTTTATTTTTTTGCTCCAGTTTTCTCAAGCCTTTAGTTCGATTTCTTTTTTGGATGCTGTCTTAGCCAGTTTTTATTCCAGTTATTGATTCTTAGAATTTGCCTTTTGGTTCATTCTTTTGTTTTATTTGCTCTCTGCTGTTTGCATTTGTCTTTCTTTGTTCTTTTTTCTAGTTATAGTGTGTAGTTGGTCAGTGTCTTATCTTGCTGCTGTTTGTTCTCTCTTGTGGTCTTGTCTTGTGTGTTGCGTCTTGTCTTGTGTTTGTTCCTGTTCTGTGTCCTGATTCCCCCTGGCTGCTGTTCTCAAGACCTGGCTATCTGACTGGACTGGGTTCACTACAGCTCAAAGTATCAAGCTCTGGTTGCTCAAGCTGCTGCCTGATCTCCAGTGATCTCATTGACTGGTGCTGCTCTATCTCCTTTGTTCTCCAGCCAAGCTTTGTCCAGGTCTGCCTTTGGCCATCCTCCTGTTCTCCAGCAGACTGCCCTTTCCTACTGTTTGGACTCACTTCAGCCCTGTTAATCCCAGTCTTGTCAATAAACATCACTCCCTTGATAATTCTGCATCTGGGTCTCTCGTAATTCCCTGACACAAACAATACGTAGTAAAGACAACAGGCCTAAAAAAGATGTGTTTTAAGTTTATAAACATTGAGTTCAAAGTTCTTTGGAGAACAAAGATCTTCAGTAGTTGAGGAATTCCTGTAAGTAGGCTGTCTAGACTGTTTTATTCGGTTGAAACATTGGGTCATGAGTCACTAATAAATTAGTCATGACAAAAAGATAATGTATTTTTCCATGATTCTACGATGTTAGCATTTATAATGTTACCAAGCTTGTTACATTACGCACACAATAAACAGACAAAAACTGTACTGAATATTTCTTGTCACACTACAAAACACATTTTATACTTGCTGTCTCAGCTGTAATACATGTTTCTTGTTTGGTGGTCTCCACATCATCTGTCAAAGGTGCACAAAGAAATGGAAATGAGGAGATAAGAGGATCATGACAAAACCCTTGAGAAAATACTTTGTGATTCTTCATGTGCTTATAATAATTCATCATCTGCATGACTTTATCTTAATAGCCTGTAGCAATTACAGTAATGTTGTGTGTGAACATGTTAAATCCATCATTAATGTGAATTAACAATAAAGATAATTTCCACAGAATGTATTTAATGTTTATATATATTTTAGCAAAACTACAGATTACTACAAAAATTGAATAAAGTACAAATGTAAAATTAAACACTGCATAGTCATCAAACACTGCATAGTCATCAGTCATTTAGATACAATTTTTAAACACATTTTCAGTAGTTTTAATACATTTTGAAATCTGTTATCAGCAGTTAAAACATAAACGTGAATGTAAAATATTTTGACCGGAAAACAAAAAGGGGATTCTAGTAGAAATTAAGGGCAAGTATGCCACACACGACCTGAAAAGTGAAGCCAATGCATTTTGATCGCCATCTGGTAGCTAGATGCAGTATAGGTCATAAACCCCACCCTCTTCAAGTATTCAAATGAATCACTAATGCACAGATTCGGACTCCAAATGAATCACTAATGCACAGATTCTGGCTCCAAATGAATCACTAATGCACAGATTCGGGCTCCAAATGAATCACTAATGTGCACAGACTCTGGCTCCAAATGAATCACTACTACTCAGACTCGGGCTCCAAATTAATCACTAATGCACAGATTTGGGCTCCAAATGAATCACTACTCAGACTCGGGCTCCAAATGAATCTGACGTCATTTTTGAAAGAAGACAGCAGCCATACTGAGAAGTTTTGGCTCACGTTTCTATAGTGGAAGGAGATAGAGACACATTATTGTCAATCTTTTACAACCTATAATCACGGGTAAGCTGGTAATCAGGAAAAAAGCAGATGCCAGGTACAATAATGCTGCTGTATCATGGGTCATCATCTTGATTGTTTTGGGTTGCATGGATCACAGGATTGTGTCACATGACCAATCTTGCATCACTGGTTTGCAATACCTTAGTTTTTACAGTTTTAAGCCAAAAATGATTAAGTCCATAAATCCTAACTTCTACTTGATTTCTGAGAGTCTAGTTTATGGTGATCTTTAATGGTTTGGGAAAATGGGCCAACTAAAATCAGTTATACAGTCGAGAAAACTGCAGTACATGATTCTTACCTAACTCTGCTATTAGTTTTCGTGATCGGCATCTTCTTATTGATTTCATGTTATTGTTTCGTCCGATATGGCAGAAAGGCCTATATCCATTATATTTATTAAGTCTACAGTATACTGTCCTGCACACTTATTTTTTTGCACATTTTATTTTAGATTTTATTTCTTATTTCTACTTCATTTTTTTTATTTTATTTTATTTTCATATTTATGTATATTCTTGTGTTATATTGTTATAACTGCACTGTCCATGGAGCGGACCTAATTAACATTTCACTGCTGGTTATACTCTGTATAATTGTGTGTGTGACAAATAAAATCTTGAATCTTGAATCTTGAATGATGAAAGTGGAGCGAGCGGTCGGAGAATCGGATCACCAAACAATTACGGGATGAATCTCAGATATATCCGGATGGGATTAGATTTCTCAGAGGACTTCTGAATAAACCGAGAAGCAGCAAAAAGAACCTGTTTATAAGAGTCATTTGTTAATGAAGCCGACTACACTGGGCTCGCTGCGTGCGCGTGCAACCATCGTGCACAGTTTAGTGAAAGATGTTTTTTTTGCCATTATTTTCCGTTACGCTGTCATCGCCGCGGCTGAAAAGTAGCACATGAAAAACTGCTTATATTTATATTTTATTCTGTGATAATTCTGGGGTGGCGGCTTTTTCTTAAGATGACAGTTGCCACCCCGGTAGATCCGCCCCTGCCAAGGAGAGGGAGTGGTTATGGTGAAACATCCAATCATTTGTATCTCTGAAAAGCCCTGAATGTGCTCTGTACAGGACATCCGGACTTAAAACTGTGGTATAGTCTCAGAGAAATTCACTAAAATATAATGTCCTCATATGAGGCCGCAGGGTTAAGTGACTGCAAATGACATTTGAGACGTTCAGCTGATGGGATATTTTAGGAGATGTACCCTCTTAGATTTTAAGTTCAAATTTCAATAATTTAACAATAAAACACATTCTCAAGTTCATGTTTCTCTGATGTTGGTGAGTGGTCAAATGACTATAAACAAATAAAATATTTTTTATATTTTTTGTACTTTTTCGGTACTTGGAAGCAGGACAAGAGTGTTTCATCAGCTCAAAAAAACAAAAACAAAAACAAAAAAAAACAAGAACAAGCATTAACCTAAGAGCGAACATTAATTAATTAATTAATTAATTAATTCCTTTTAGGAAACCATATGCATTATCTTTCTGTTTTTAAAATCATTCAAAATTAGGCCCCCTTTTACTTCCACTCAGGGTGCCTCACTGCAACATTCGTTTTTGCCTTTTTCTACTTCAGGGAATCCTCAATATGGCCCACGAGATCCACTTTCCTGCAGAGTTCAGCTCTAACCCTATAAAAACATCTAAGCATGCTAATCAGTGTCTTCAGGATCTTTAGAAAATCACAGGTAGGTGAGTTTGATCAGGGTTGAAGCTAAAGTCTGCAGCAGATTGGCCATCCAGGGCAAGATTTGAGGAACCTGATTTATTTATTTATGAATGAAAAGAGGGACTAGTTGATATGTTTTGTTTTTTCAGTACAGAGGGATTATAACAAAAGTTTGTCAGATTTTTAGGGGCTTTTTGGTTTTGTTTTTTCCCGAAAACCATGGGCATGACATTTACGATTTGAAATAATAAAAAAATGCACCCCCATTTACTTCCACTCAAAGTGCCTCACCTCAGCATTGAGTTTTGACTTTTATTTATATTCATTCATTCATTCATTCATTCACTTATTCATTCATTTACTATTATTTCTTAATTTTGCTTAATTTATGACATTTCTGTTATTAAATCGTTCAAAGATACCCCCCCCATTTACTTCCACTCAAAGTGCGTCACCGCAACATTGGTTTTTGAATTTGTTTATTTAAATGTATATTTTCATTGTTATTTATTTATTTCACTTAATTTGATTCATATTAAACACAGGCATGGCAGTTTTATTTTTAAATCATTCAGAAATACAGCCACGGTGTGTCTTCTTTAAATAGCTCGCTCTTGAATCTTGTACTTGCTTACGGCCATACCACCCTGAGCACACCGGGTAGTGGTAGGATCCAGGAAGTGAGTGAATTCAGTGCGGAAAACAGACGGAAAGTTTGGTTGAAGAAATAATTTATTCATTTATTTTGTTTCTGGTTTTAAATCTGGGAGACTAACTGAGGAGCGTATAAAGGGGTGTAAGTCTTCTCCCCAAGCAGCGCTTCGCTGTTTGGGGTGCTGCTGGGAGTGGGGTTACCCACGGCGTGCTACGGACAGGATGGGAACTAACAAGGAGAAAGACAAGGGTGCGGTGTGGAGAATGGGAGATGGAAATGCAGTAACAAATCGGAGTTACGAG
>JAFVLL020006169.1:0-49888 GCA_021397915.2 Tor tambroides | reverse complement strand
TCAACGCTGACAGGGGGTCATAAATCAGGTCATAAATCAGATCATAAATCAGGTCATAAATCATTAATGACACATGGTATTGGATACAACTACTCTTGATCAAGTGCTTGAATTTGCATCATCATGAGACGCAACTTTAGATAGATAATAGCAGCCCAGAATTTGCTAAGATGGCTAGTAAGTGGCCTGACAGGCTTTGATAGGACTTTAGCATCGGATTCATCTTGTGCAGTTCGATATACTGCATGGCGCACATGCGAAATGCCTGCTAATGAAGCTGAGTTCTTTCTATGAAGAACGCCCTAAATGAGACACTTATGACATTGTGTTTTAATTCAAATGCCGTTTATGCAGACAACGGGCCATTTAATGTAGAGAGTGAGTCAGCTCATTAGGTTTGGAGACACAGCCAATATAAGATACTTTTATGGAGCTTTGGCTGTGGAATTTCCTGTTATACTATAAATTATTTCTTTCACTTAGCAGTGGAAAGATTTATTAGGTTCATGTAGGCCTATATACAGTATGTTTACGTTTGTGTTCATGTGTGCATCTTTACTACCAATCAAAAGTTTGAGGTCAGTAAGATCTTTTGTTTGTTTCTTGAGCACCAAATCAGCATATTAGAATGATTTCTGAAGGATCATGTGACACTGAATACTGGAGTAATGATGCTGAAAATATAGCTTTGCCATCACAGGAATAAATTACATTTTAAAATATATGAAAATCGAAAACAATAATTTTAAATTGTAATAATGTTTCACATTATTACTGTATTTACTGTATTTTTAAGCACATTATTGCAGCCACATTATCCCCCCCAAAGAAACATACCGGTAGTGTGTGTTTTTGTGTGGTGAGTGAGAGAACACAAGTGTGTACTATGTGTCAATGTTCCTGCAGCTTGGCAGTAAGACAGTCAAACCATTGAACATCAAGTTCTGTGCCTGTGAGCACATAGCCAGGCCTCGCTTACATAGATCAGACCCAATATTATTATATTATGAAATTGTGTGAAATGTGGAGGAAGATCACAGGGGAGATGGAATTGAATGTAAATTAAATATCCATTGATTTACCTCCCTCAAACTTCTGTTTTGATCAGCAGCATTCTCTGTATTTGATCTCCAAGTGCGCACATGAAAGGATGTCTCTCATATTGATGGGATTCTCAAGCAAAACGCATGCATATTGCAAGATACACATATCCTGAATCAGTATATATACTGACAATGCATACTGAAAGGGGTTTGTCCATGAGAGTTAGAACGGATAAATCACTAACACTCATTTTGACATACTCGATATGGGCATTATGGTAGAGTAGAAAGAGTTTCAAAGACAGTGATAAAGGAAACCCTCACTCTCTTCATTACAGTTCTTATGGCACTCAACAGCTTTCTCTTCATCTCTTGCTCTCTCTTTTCCCTCTTTAGTTCAATCAGACTGCTGTTTCTCTGACTGACCCCAGCTGCTTTGCTCGCAGTGGGATGTCGTTTGCTGGGCACGAGGGGTGCTGTATAAAAGAAGGTGATGTCATTTCTCTCTTGACCTCTAATTTAGAGGATGTTTGGGGTCTCGTCTCAGAGGAGAGGCATGGTCGACCTCAAAGCTTTGGCACTCTGTGAAACGTACGTGCACAGATTTAAAACAATCAGCCCCGCCAGCAAGGTTTGCTCTAACTTTTAGAAGCGCCAAACCCCTCTCTTTCTTTGTGTGGGACGAAACGGAAGACGGACTTTCACGATTTGTCCCTAAATGATCCCCTCTGCTTTCTGTAATTGCAGCCTCTTATCTTCAAAGCAGACCTTTGACTGCCCTTCTGTTTGGGTGGATTCCAATAGTCCACTTATGACAAACCTGAGTCCATTCTCTTGCCTCACAAAGGTTTGGCTTTGAACCTGGAGAGTCACGACTCAGCGTTTAGAAAACATTTAGATCCACTTCTAGATGACTGATATCAGTGTGTCAAGAAATCTAAAATGAATCTAAATTTGTGCTTTTAATTTATCTGAACGAGGAGCAGTTAAGCTGAGAGTGAAAAATTGGCCCAGCGGTCTTGTAAGAGTGGAGCTCATTTTAGCATCCTTTCTGTGATCATTTTACAAAAAAGATTTGAGTTTTTTTGAGTCTGTGCATTAACACAATGCTGTGCCTACCAATGGAAAAGCAGACAAATAGTTAGTTTACATGACCTATAAAGTGTTTGAGTTTAATTTGACTAAAGCAATATATATATATATATATATATATATATATATATATATTTTTTATGTTTGTTTAGTCCAACTGTGCACAGCATAATTTCTCAAGAGCGTACATGATACAAAATGCTGTGTAGATGAGCTGTTCACTTGGGTTGGGAAATGTTGATTCTTATAGGAGTCCACTGTTGAAACATGGACAAGGTGTTTTCCGTAGAGTCATGACTTGATTTTAGTTTTCTACTGCTCAACACTCAACACTCTGGGCTATCTTGAGCTCCTCCAAATTCCTGTACTTTCAGAGTATGTACTGAATTTGAATTTTTTTTTTAAACTTCTTGACAGTGTTCTGTAGGTATGTACACTTCCATTCAAAAGTAAGATTTTTGATTTTTATTTCTTTAAAGTTTCTTTCTAAAAGTAAATAAAAATTCTCACTAAGGCTCAATTTATTTGAAATATACAGTAAAATAGTAATACTGTGAAATATTATTACAATATTACAAAAAAGAGAACTTTTCTATTTTAATATATTCTAAAATATTATTTATTCCTTTGATGGCAAAGCTGAACTTTTCAGTCTTCAGTGTCACATAATCCTTAAGAAATCATTCTAATATGCTGATTTGCTGCTTAAGAATTTATAATCATAAATTGTGAAAATTATTATAATATTACTGTACACTGTGTAATATTTTTGTGCAAACTGACCATTTTAATTAATTTACTCAGAATTCTGATTATTACATTTTAAAAGAACAACATTTATTTGAAATAGAAAAATGTATAATTATAAACTGTGAAAACTATTATAATATTCCTGTATACTGTGTAATATTTTTGTGGAAACTGACCATTTTTATTAATTTACTCAGAATTATGATTACATTTAAAAAGAACATTTATTCAATTTTTTTTTTTTTTTTTTTTTGCAATAACCTAAGTTTTTACTGTAAGTTTTGGTCACTTTAATATATCATTGCTGAATAAAAGTAAAACAAAAATAAATAAAAATTCTTGAGACACAGGGTTGGTTCATTATGGAAGCCCGTTTCCGCCACTGAATAAAAAAAAATAAAAAAGGTAATTGCGACTTTTTATCTAACAATTATGACTTTTTTTCTCGCAATTGCAAGTCTACATCTCACAATTCTGACTTTTTTTCTCAGAATTGTGAGACAAAAACTCGCAATTGCGAGTTATAAAGCCAGAATTGCGAGATATAAACTCGCAATTCTGAGAAATAAACTCACAATTGCTAGATATGAAGTCAGAATTGCGTGATATAAACACACAATTGCGAGTTATAAAGTCAGAATTGTGAGATATAAAGTAGCAATTCTGAGAACATATCAGTCTTTTTTTCCCTTCAAAATTGGACTTTATAGCTCGCAATTGTGGAAACGGGCTTCCAGTTTATAGTCCTATATGTGATTCAATGGTAAATTATGGGATTTTTTCAGTCATACAACATAGAACTTTCCTCTACCCTACTCCAATTAACAGGAAAGGAAGAAATGACTGCAACTTCACAGGGAAAGGACAGAATAACAGAAAGTATGAAGGAGAGATGAGGACCAGGGAGGAAAAGTTTGTAGATTTATGACACCCCGTCTTGCAAGAGACAGGAGGGAAAAGACAAACAAAAAGTGCCGGTCCTAACTGTCAAATCATAGACTTTGAAACCATTAGACACATGATTGATGGCAGACTGCAATGTAATTAGGTGGAAAGTTTCAGATTTCAACCACATGCCAAAAATTCAGAGAATGGAATGGGTGATGGTGGAAGAAAATGAACAGAAAACACATTTAGGGAGAATTTCTCCCCTCTCTGAGTCGATCAGGGCAAACTACTGTCATGAAAAGGTCAAAATAGAGATTTTGATGTCTGTTTTAATTGCCAGCACCTATGGCTTACTCCCACTCTTTCTCATTTTTCCTTCCTGCAGTAAGTACAGTTTTTAGTTTATTTAATCTCTGGGCTCTGAGAGAGTAATTCATGTTTTCAGCAGCGCAGCAGAGAATGCCATGAATTAAACCCCGGAACGAACTTCTTAAAGAGGTGGAGTGTTGATGCGAAAATCACCACCCAGACAGCAACTGGGTGGCAGAGGAGTGTGCAGCGAATATTGAAACCAGATTAAAGCGTTTTCCCTCAATTTCCCTGATTATCTTTCAGTCCTGCCACTCTAAGAGCCATTCTGCACCCATTTTTGATCAGCCTTACTGGTTTACTCGGTAATGTAGTGTTTTACGGCTATTCACACAATCCATCGTTACGTAAGATGCAGAGCAATGATTGGGAATGATTGTGATTAAATGCTTCAGTCCTGCACTTAGCACAGATTGATCAGGGCATGAATTATGCCTTTAGAACTCAGAGCAGAAAACAAGGTCAGAGACAGGGCAGGATATTCACTGGTGTGCTAGATTCAGTGGAGTTACTCCAGGTCTCATTTAAGAGCAGATCATTTAGTGTTCCTGCTCGAATCGCATGTAAAAGCCTTCATATAGGGCAAGCATCCTTGCAGGTTGCCTGAAGTCAGAGTCTTGGCAGTTCACAGTTAATTAAATACAGTATTTAGTATATGGTGGTGGATATTTGTGTTCTAATGTATAAGTTAAAGCTGCTCTAAACCACATAAAAGCCATACCGCATTGGCAGCTCTGACACACCTCAGCCACTTGTATCGAAGGCAGTTTTGATGCTGCTTTGATTCGGTGTAAAGGAAATAAATTGTCATTGTCGTGACAGTATTGAATTTTCATATCCTGATAACTATTGAAGCTTTGATTCACAGTATAGTTATTATATTGTATTACAAAACAGTTTGAAATATTAACAAATTTTTATTGTTGGTCTTTAGTTATTTTAATTATTGACGTTGTAAATTAAAAGATAGTTTGATCAATTTCCCTAACCATTTAAGAAACTGAATGAACATTGTGTTTAGGAAAAAAAAAAAAAAAAAAAAAAAAAATATATATATATATATTAGTGCTGTCAAAAAATTAATCGCAATTAATCGTTTGACAGCCCTAATATATATATATATATATATATATATATATATAAAATTTTATTTTGCATTGTTAATATTGAGGTGTACCATATTAATAAGTACCGCCACATGTCTATGACACAGCATAGTATTTATAATTTATTATTTATCAAAACAATTTTTCCATTCATTTCATGTTTCTGTATCCATAATTTTTTATTTACATTAATTCTAAAGTTCTACAGCATTAAACAGTAAATATTTTACAACACTTTTCCTTGGTATAAGTGCCTCTTCAGATGCAGCTTTATAGCGTAATGGCAGCTTCTGAACGTGAGATGACTTTTTTTTGTTTGAAGCATTCTGCTTTGGAACAGATTGTAAGAGTTTAAAAAAAATTATAATATATAAAAGCAATCTAACACTGCCCCCACCTAATGCAATGCCTACACTGTAGTACGCTGGAAGTATCTTCATGCTGTGAGGCTGCGTTTCATTATCGGGATTTAGGCATCTTGTTAATGTAGAAGGAGGAATAGATGGTCCAAAGGAAATACTGCAAGATTACCTATTTCATTCTGAGGCCTCAAGCGTGGGAGAAAGTTAATTTTTCAGGAAGATAAAATTCCCAAACACAAAGCCAAATTAAAATTGGAGTAGCTCAAGAGCAATAAATTGAATGCCCTGCAATGGTTCTAGCAAACATGCAGCTGTCATTGCTGAAATAGATGCTTCAACCTTTTTTAACTCTGTTCTTTTATGTGCGTTTGTACAGTTGCCGGAAAAAGGATGTGAACCCTTGGATTTGCCATGAAAAAAATGGTTTGAGATGCTTTGGACTGACCTCAGCTGAGCGATTTTGACCAGGCACTCAGGGAATATTGCTGAAATGAAATAGTTTTGTAAAAAGAAAAATTCCACCTGACTGTTGTACAGGTTTGATCCGCAATTACAGGAAATGTTGGCGGTTATTGCCACCAAAGCAAGGTCAATATGTTATTAAAGCCAAGGGTTCACTTACTTTTTCCTAACCTGTACTGTGAATGTTTACATGGTGTGTTCAGTAAGGGCATATAGGTGTATTGTTTGTGTTCTTTGTTTAAGTAGACTGTGTTTGTCTATTGTTATGACTCAGATGGGGATCAGGTCAATTTCATGAACAATTTATGCAAAAATCAATTAAATGCATTTTTTAAGTATTATTGAAAGAAGGCTCTTATGCTCACAAAGGCTGCATTTATTTGATCAAAAATACAGTAAAAACAATATAACTAAATATTATTACAATGTAAAATAACTGTTTTATTAATTTAACGTTTTAAAAGATTTTGTCAATTTGATTAATGTAATTATGCTGATTAATGCAATTTTGCTTAATAAAAGTATTATTTCTTGACTCCTGACCCTAAACGTTTGAACAGTATAGAAAAATATAAATATTCATTGTGAGATAAAGTACCAGTTACAAGAAATAAAATCAGAAATCACAGAAATAAAGTTGTGTACAAGATAATGTGAAGACGTGAAGTTGCAATTATGAAAATGGTCAAAACTGTGAAAAATAAACAGTGGCAGAAACAAACTCCCACAGTAATCCTTAGTAAATCCACAAATTCACATAGTTTTTCCTGCAAATGTATACTGTTCTCCTTGGCCACGTAAACAGTGAGTTTTGGGAGTTACAAGTGCATTTAAATGCGGGAGTTAATATCCTCCATTATCATTTGGTGTGCATATGGAATACAGGACCTGTTTGGTTTAGTACTATTAGCGACCAGAGACATATTAGCGTCCGGCAATTTTTGTAAGAAATCACCATCGGTTAAGGCACCATATTTTGTTTATGCTCATTAAGCTGCTGCTTTCTAAACAGCAAGCTCTCTCTGGATTGTAACGTATGAGTTAGTGGTAGAAACAATGGTGAGAAAAAAGTTATAGTTCAGTTCTGCACACAACCTGAATTTCGAGTGAAATCGCTTGCAGAGTGCAGTTGTCGCTCCCATAAATAATAAAACTTTGTACGTACAGTACAGGATTAAGAGATCCGTAGAGGAGTGACAACCATATTTAGCTGCAGTGTGCCCATTGTGTCGTTGTTGTCCTGTAGTGATACGTCCCACTCTGGCCTGGCAGTGGCGGCGCCCACCTCGACTCCCGAATCACAAAGTAATGACGAATGAATGAGCAATCGTTCTCTTCACACCTCCATCTCTTCTCCCTCATTTCTCGCCTCTCACGTCTGCCAGGCACATCCCAACTCTGCAATAATCCCTCAACTATCTGTGCACACTACCAAAAATAACCTGCTCCTGCAGAAAGAGATAGATGCAGGAGGAGGATGCACAAAGCAGCAGAGACATAAACTTTCAAATTGTGAAGGGAGAGCGTGAACGCAGGGGTCAGAACGCTCCAGACTGTCTTTCTGTATGTGGGTGTCTGTTTGAGTGAGTTTGTGATACGTTCACTTCCTTTTTGCTTTGTCATGATTATCGGCATGCCTGCAGCTTGTCAGAGCAGCAGTCCTCCTGTGTGCCATTAGTAAGATTAAACTGTGCCGCTTTTTACATAATCACTACTTCAACACTGTCAGCTCTCCCAATACACGGTGCTCTCCACGCTGTCCAGTGTGTCGCTGACAGTAAAGATCTGTTGTCACCAACCAGACTCGATCATAGAGTTGTCATGCCTGCCGTTTTCATTCACTGCTCCTCTGTCCGACCCATTAGACTCCTTGCTGCTCACGCTGGCCCTTTGGTCAGCTTTGCTGCTTCAGTCGGTTGTAAACATCGATCTGCAGATCTGTTGGTGGTCAGAATCCACACTGTGGTTTTATCAGGTGTGTGGGACAACTGACCACCCTCTTTGTGCCCTCTTTTTTTAAAAAATAATTTTGGTTATATGTGAACTTTTTGTTGTTGTTGGACTATAAATGTGGTATTAAATTTTGGTGCATCCCTACCAACTGGACCTTACTGGTTAAAAGGAAACTTCACTTAACATTTTCTCAATCATATTCTCACTCTCATGCTGTCCCAGATATGCAGTATATGAATTTCTTCTTCAAACATGCTTCAAAAACCACATGCATCTCATCCCTGAAGTACTGCATCAGCACAACACACACCTATTACAATCATGATTGTTTTACATGGTTTGAGTTTTTGGGATGTTATCCACTTGCATTATATGGATTAATGAAAGTCATGACGGGGATGGCATGATGGTGAGTAAATGATGAGAGCTCTTTCATTTTTGGATCACTTCAGTACATCTCAGCTTTGAGTAGTTACTCATAATAATGAAAGCTTATTGAATTGTCTTTTAGTGTTCTTAAAATCTTTTTAAGTGACTGAAAAGTTTCAGTTTTTCAAGGTTTCTTAAACATCTTAAACATCCTAAGGAGTTTTTTTCTTCTTCTTGTCACTCGCTGGGAGTTTTAAAGGGGACCTATTATGCTCCTTTTTACAAGATGTAAAATAAGTCTCTGATATCCCCAGAGTGTGTATGTGAAGTTTTAGCTCAAAATACCCAACAGATAATTTTTATAGCTTGTTAAAATTGCCACTTTTAAGGTATGAGCCAGAATGCGCTGTTTTGATTATGTCGCTTTAAATGCAAATGAGCTGGTGCTCCCGGAGAAGAGGGCGGAGCTTCAAGAGCTCAAGCTCTGGCAATAACAGTGCTAGCCTTTGCAAATAAACATTCCACTATTAGTACAAGTTATCTTTAGAGAAAACGTACTCGGTTTAAAAGCCAGTCATCTGATTGTACTGTGCATAATAAATTCGCGTTTATGAATTACACAGACGGGGAGCATGGCACGATAAAAATAACAACGTAGCTAGTCTCATGGTGCATCACATGCTATCACAAATTTTAGAAGTCCCACTTGTGATTATGAGCTCAACAAACTCAAGCGATCGACTCACATTGCTTTCATATGCAACTTTTAACTACCACATTCCTATTCATGATCATTCATGAAGACAGCACCAGTGAAAACAGACAGAGACAATGGTAGCTTTAGCATCATTAGCCTTCCAGAGTGCCAAGAAGCTTTCAGAAGAGCAATTTGGAAAACAAACGCGTGATACTTACTTTGTCTGAAGCTGACGTTTGTGCACGAAGCGTTGGTATTGATCCCTACACGTATTGGGGATGTTACCGATTTTTTTCTGGGACATTTCCTTAGACAATGAAACTTGCAGCTCAGATGGAGGGAGTCTGTGGAGACTCCTGTGTTCATTGGTGCATCCCAAAACACAACACTTATAATGCCTTTTTGGCGCTGACATTGTATATCTCCAGTAATGGCGGACTGCAGCTTCTCACTCAGGGCTGTGTTTATACTAATAAGGCAGAGAGCATCACAAATGGGCAGGACTTTTTCCCCTCAGTGACGTTTCAAAAGGGAGAATCTGAAACAGCTCGTTTAGAGAGACTGTTCATGACTTTTTGGGAAAATAGAAAAATGAGTGGGTGGATTTTTACAATTATAGGCTGTTGTTTTCACACACTGTGGCCCCACAACTGTGTTCAAACACCTTATAAAAGTGATTTTTGCATAATAGGTTCCCTTTAAGGCACTATTTTACTGTTTTTGGTACAGCTCTGTACCGCTATGCATCTAATTAGGATTAATCGCTTGTATCGAGCCTTCCATTTTAAACAGTGATTCTTAAAGATTGTAAAAATGTAATTGGGTCCAGTGCTTACAGAAAGTTTAGATCCACTGCTAGGGCTGTATGATCATAACCAGAATCATAAATTTCCATTAATTGCTCTGATATTGTAATTGACCCTTCGTAAGCTTGATTGACAGGAGACCTGACCAATCATAACACAAATCGCCATTTTGTCTGACAAACAAATCAGACAGGAGATCTGTTTGTAGATTAACTTCAGTTGACTTAAACTTGAACAATGATTTTTAATGTTGATAAATGGAATTTACCTTTTTTTGTTATGGATGCCATCTGTCTAGACTGCATATAAAAAAAGAAGCTTGGAAGTGTATTTGGATTTGTTTATTGTAGCCACTAACTTATTAAAAGAAATAATATTAATGCATAGTAAACAAAAAATCTGATCACGTTTATCTATTTTGATTGATTGATTGATTGATTGATTGAGTGAGTGAGTGAGTGAGTGAGTGAGTGAGTGAGTGAGTGAGTGATTGATTGATTGATTGATTGATTGATTGATTGGAATAATAATGCAGCCCTTACCACTGAAAAAAACCACCTAGAAAGCCCTTTTAAAATTGTTTGCCTGAGATTATTTTTACTTTCCAAAGCTTTATGCAACACTGCCATTTTCAGATCGTTGGGTATGCTGAGGTATTTTAAGGGAGGCACTGGAGACTAGTTCTGAAATCTCATCACTTCCTCACATTCAAAACTACCACTTTTACACACACGAACCAATTAAGTTTGTGCATTTTATTTTCTTTGCATCCTTCTCCTTCTGTGGTGTAGCATACACTGTGCTTATATCAGCAAAGACATTCTCTTGTGTATCATTAATGTGGCAGATGTGAATGACTGAGGAGAAGGTTTCCCATAAATAATGGTCTATTTATCACACAAAGCTATTGTTCAGCTTCAGAAGACTTGGAATATGGCACACAAGCCTCTTGGACTACTTTTATGTGCTTTTTGGAGCTTGACAGACACAATCACAATCCTCTCATCCCTCTTCCATCTCCTGTGTTCCACGGATGAAAAAATACAGATTTGGAACGACATGAGGAAGAATAAGTGATGACAGAAATTTCGTTTTTGGGAGATCTATCTCCTTAATATTACTCCTGCAAAGCAGAATCCCTTTATTCATTCATAAGTTTTTTTTTTTTTTTTTGGTGAAGAATGTAGCTCATTCAGTAAAACAGTGAAAAAAAGTATCTTAATACTGAAATACAAAATTAATTTGTTTGTTTATTTATTTATTTATTTTACTTTATACTTTTAACTGCTAATATTGTTAAGTACTTAGATAAATGTTCTGTGTTTTCTTCATTTTTAAGCCATTTGGACAGAATTTTGCTTTTTTATCACTGTTTAAAATTGTGCTATCATTTGGAAACCATACAGATATACAGTATATTAATAGTGATTTCAAAGTCTTAAAGGGGTTTAAACTGTTCAGTTACGATATCAAAGTATATCGACCAACCCAGAATGCTATTTCACTATTTGTTCTATATAGATATTTAGAATTACAGTTTTTGGTTTGTGAGTAAAATTTTGTTCAGCATCAAACCTTACACATCGAGCATGAATTTTGAAGCCACTGTCTTTTTTTAAAAAAAATGTAAGTTAAGCTACAACTACCATTAAGGTGTAAGTTTATGTACTAGACGAACTGGACAACTGTTGTAGCAACTTGTGTTTTAAACTTTAAAATCTCTCTGTATAATAATGTTGTGATTTATGTTGTAGAACAGACTCTGTTTTATTCATGAATGAAGAACCACTACTCTAAAACCCCTTAAGTTATTATTTTGGGAACCTGTGGCTCGAAAAAAATGCTATTTGTTTTTTACATGAGCCTTCTAGTTCCATATTAATACTCCAACAGATAAAGCTTCATTCTCAGTAACCATTTTTGGGAAAAGCTTTGTGGTTTATCATTTGCAGCTGGTGGTTTCCAAAGGTTCAGCTTGACAGACAGTGGAGTTCTTCCCCCAAGAACCAAAGACACTTCCCTGGGGAGAAGAGAGGAGTGAACAGGTGTTTCTGTCCACTGATGTTCTTCCCCAGAGATGAAAAATGTACTGGCACTCCAGCTCACACCTTGTCAGTACAGATCTATGTCCAGTGGCAGCAGGAAAGCCGACTGGGTCGCAGATGGTGCTGTTGGCTTTAGTGTCAGGGACCTAAAGAGGTGACGAACACAGCACTGCCTAAGTATCACCTGGGTCTGTGGAGACCAGAAATTCACCTATGCTGGGTTCTGGATGCTAGGTTATTTCTAGATAGATATCTGACAATCCTAAGCCACCATTTTGCATGGTTATTTAGGTCAGTGTTTCCCAACCCTGTTCCTGGAGGCACACCAACACTACACATTTTCCAACTTTTCTTAATCAAACACACCTGAATCAACTCATCAGCTCACAGTTGGTGTGCTTCCAGGAACAGGGTTGGGAAACACTGATTTAGGTTACATGATAGAAAGAAAAGGGGAATGTTTACTAGCTAATCTGTAACTAACCATTTTTTTGTTAAATATACTGACTTTTCCCTTTTTATAGATGATGTAGATTTCTAAGATAAAATACTTGTCTTTGTTTTTTGAAAAGAATTGCTCGGATACATGCTACACACCAGCAGTCACATGTTGCTGTAGGCGACATCAGTCATCAGGCATCCCATTCTACCTTGCTATAAAAGAGAATGAAACGATCAACTATGAATCACTGGTACTGACAAATGATTCAAGCTATTGATGTAAAACAGTATGGTGACATCACATTTATTTATATGGTGCTTTATACAATACAGATTGTCAAAGCAGCTTCACAGTAATAAACAGCAAAATAACAATAAACAGGGGTGCACATAAGTTTTTCACCCTGGTTCTCATAAGAGGACCTGGAGATTTGGTCTGGTCTTCACACTGCACATAGTGTGACCCATTAAATATAACTATAAAATTAATAATAAATTAATAACAGTGATGATAATAATATCATTGCACTTTATTTAGTTAGGTCCTTTTTAATAATATAATAAAATAATAAAGTGTGATAATGCTATTATATTTTGAAATAAAAAGGGAGTATTAAATAAAAATACAATTATTTTATAGTAAACTTAAATATAAAATGCTAATATTTACTTTTTAAAAAAAATATGAATTTTCATCATTTTCAAACTTAAAATCAGCAAGTAAGTATATATATATATATATATATATATATATATATATATATATATTGCAGTTTCCACAAAAATATTAAGTAGAAAAACTGTTTTGATAATAATAATACATTTTTTTGTTTTTTGAGCAGCAAATCAGCACGTTAGAATGATTTCTGAAGGATTATGTGACACTGAAGACTAGAGTAATGGCTGCTGAAAATTCAGCTTTGCCATCACGGGAATAAATTGCATTTTAAAATATGTTAAAATAGAAACAAATAAATCAAATAAATTCAATCTTGCTGAACATAAGAGACATCTTTCAAACATTAAAAATTGCACCGACCCCAAACATTAGTGTACATATTTACGCAATATTTATTGTCTGTAATTTATCATCACATTTTGGTGTTTCCATAATAATGTGAACAATGACAGTGAATTCAATTTTGTGTAGTAGTAATGTCAGCATGCTTTTAATACATTTACATATTTATATATATATATATTTAGCAGATGCTTTTCAGGGTGACTTGGAAATTATGACATGAGTGATAAATCATACGCAGTCAACAACACATTTTGTGTTCACAGAGGAGCTGTGTTTTCAGTGGTCAATAGACAGGTAAACCCTAATAAGCAGTAAAAGCTAAGAGCTAGCATATGCTAACATAAGTTTCCTTGGTGCTGCAGTCAATCATTCCTCTCCATTCATGAGAGAAAGAGAGTCCACAACATATGACCAGTGACTGATTCATCATCCTTCTGGCGTCTTGTTTTACTCCTGCTTTGACCTTTCTTGTCTGCTGAAATCTCCATAATTGATTGTGTGTGTCTGTTTGTTTTTCTGCCATTGGTAGGTGGTGTTTTTTTCTCCATTTCCCACATGGCTTTGCCTTAATGAGTGCATTCTTTGTCATATTTGCGTGGGCTGTCACCATTGTCAAAGAGTCCTCGAGATGAGATCAAACTGGGTAGAAAAACACGGTGGCCTTCAAATGTTAATGGTTGGCAATTTATTCAACTATGAAAGGCGAGCATAAGGGTTGTTATATGTCTGTGGTTCTTATTCTCACTCTTTTTTTGACTCTATCTCTCTCTCATATTTCCTGCTCACTGTTTCCTTCTTACTGTCAGCCCCCTTTCTGTGAACTCTTACAGGCTTTGTTCTGTTTCTTTCTACGTCTTCGTCTACCCATCTCAGTGTCCATATGAGGTTTTTTTTTCTTATCTGTACGTAGCATTTTTATGCACAGGCTCCACTCCAGGAAGCCATTTTTTAGAAAATCTGGCAAGGGGAACGTTTGCAGCAGTATTATAACTTCTAAAGTTTCCCTGTCGATTCAAAGACAGCACTAATAATTCTGAAAAAGTGTCCCTGCAGTGGCGTATGGGCACCCCAGCAGGATGCATGAGGCCGGGTATGTTAAGACATTACGCTCTCTATTCATCAACACCTGATGAATCTGCCAGAAAAAACACTCCACCGATAATACACTTCAACTTACTATTCCTCTATAGCTCCCTTTCCAATCCTTTTTTCTGAACGGCGAATTGGTGGAAATATGCCAGCAATTAATGACACCAACACAAAGACACGGCAACTTTCACATAGAAAACCAAACAAACATGTCTTGCCAGGGTTATCCATTAAGAGACCCACACAGAGGCATGTTTCAGGTGGACAAATAGATGCCGCTTTTAATTCTGTGATGCTTGTTCAAAGTAGGCTGCACATCATTTACAGGGCCAGTATACAACATTTTTATAACCCAGTCTGGCAGCATGTTTTGTAAAAAGATTAGTGTTTTTTATTACTGTGGAAGATTATAGCTTTCCAAACAATTATGAAATTGCTAATTAGCATGGTTTATCCAGTATCTAATTTGTTGTTGTGTAATGGACAGTAGTATTCTTAGTGTGATCATAATTGGAGTTTTGTGAGTTTTGGTTGATTTACTGTGTGCTAGTGTACCTCTAAATATGCAGTACATATTCAATATAATAATAACTGTATGCACGCCTACACAGTAGTATATTATTTGGAGATTGTAGTACTACAGTAGGTATACGGTAAATACTTTGTTTACTGTAAAAAATACTTACTAAAGTTTGGCCGATATATATCGGCATGGCGATATTATAGGTATTTAGTATATTAGGTATTAAGTATCGACATTGGTCGATAAGTTTTTTTCTGTTTGGCTGGTAAGTGTCAGAAGTGGGACCTTTATTTTGACAGCACCATGACTTTTATTTGGACGGCGACGAGAAAATCGGTGCATAAGCACAGATGGACAGGAGCTCCCATTTTTTTTGTCTTCATTAGTTTACTGTCTTTGTTATGAAAGCCTATTTCTGACACTGTATAAAAAAAAATAAAAATGTAATTCTGACTTTTTATCTCAAAATTCTGATGTTTTTTCCCCTAACAATTCTGAGTTTGTCTCACAATTCTGACTTTTTTATTTGAAATTCTGTGGAAAAAAAAAGTTGCGAGCTGTAACCTCAGAATTTTGAGATTTTTTTCATCCTGTTGCAGGATACTTAAATACTTAATAAAAAAAAATATAGTACTTAAAAAATGTACTTAATATAACACTTATATAATAATAATAATACTTAAATTTATTTAAATACTTAAAGTAAAAATGGCTAAATATTAACTTGTAATTATGAGGAAAAAAAATCATAAAAACATAAAACATAAAAATCCTTTGCAAGATTATATATTAAAATAGAAAACCTCTATTTTAAATTAAAATAATAGTTCACAATATTACTATTTTTGCTGTATTTTTGATCAAATAAACGTAGCCTTGCTGGGCATATAAAAATTCTTACCGACCCAAACTCTTGAACAGCTGTGTGTGACAGCACAACAGAACAGACCAGTTAATTATACAAAAAGTGTAGCTGAGAGCACAGCATACTGCAGCCATTTTGCTATTAGACAGCAGGGACACATTATGTTCTTATCTGTCACTGAGCTGGGCCGCTGCAGGATAAACCTCCAGATGAAGGTATGAGCAGTTAATTTGCTCCTTCTTTTTAAATATTGAGTGGAGGAGCCTGAGCATGCACAGTACGACCCCTCAGCTCATCCACCTTTAATTCATACCCAAATCCATTCCGCTGGGACCCCGCAGTCCTCCGCTCCACCTGAACCCATAAAGGGCTTAATTGAATCCATCATTGGCTTAATTGCTCAAATGAAGTGCTTTATCAGACTCCGGCCTTTGATGAGTTTCTTTGGCACAGACCCGTTGGCTTGTAAGGTAAATACACAAGCTTGGACACTCACCAAGCTAAGTCTGGAGTTATTATGGCTGCTGGGTTATGCAGAGTGCAGAAATCATATCACTTCCTTCCCTACATGTTGCTGCCAGAGGCCGAATGACACTGAAGCCCATACTGTGAGAACGGCACCCAAGTGACTGGCTGCCATTAAAAATGCATTGCTGCCATTTTGGTGCCACTTAGGTTACACGTGCAAAGCTGATCTGCTCATCACTAACAGATGCTGAGGACGTCAAACCTGCTTTGAGATTTCACACATATGTAGTTGTATGTGGGCGAATCCAAAGAATGGGTCGACTTTTATTAGCAACGCTAAATGTATTTCACTTAAACCTATTACCACCCTCAAATGCTTATGTAGCCTATAGCAAGTTAATTTGTTTAGCAAAAATATTTGACTTATGCATAATGTAAGCACAGACACCAACAGGTTTTTATTATTATTTTACAAGTTATAAATAGAAGTGTAATCGCAAATGCGTTTGTACCAGGTGCAAAGTAATTATCTCCCGCATGGTTTAGGATATTGAAATGAAACACTGTCCAGACGTTCAGTCTTACTTCAAAGTCACCGAAATGCCAGTATCTTCAGTGGCTCGTCTCGCAGGTGTTTCCGTTGGAAAGAACAGGTTTATTTCTCTCTCTCTTTTCCCCTTCCCCCTCCTGTCCCTTCTCTTTCGTCTGCTATTCACTTTGAGTGAAATAGCATTTGTTACACAGATGTGACCAATATGGAAATTCAGCATCAATTAGAGTCGCGGGCGAGCGTGCCAAATTGACTGACAACACTGCTGAAGCAATTTGCAGGCCAACTGAATGCATCTATGAGTCCTCAAAGGCAGTTTGCTTTGGCGGGTGTTCGTTCTGGGCCCAGGATAGATTCTGACATTATTAGACCTGTCTCTTGATTTCCAGCAGCTTGTGCTAGGTAGAATAAATATTACCATTTGGCTTCTACAGCTGAGAAGTATGGGTTGGGCTAGATTGATGGCAGGTATAAATGAAATCCTAATTTAGATTGATCGTTTTTTGTGGAATTCAAGTGTGTTGTTCAACGACCTCTTACAACATCTCAATAAAGCAGCACTAGATAATAGACACAATCAAACAAGTTAATTTAACAATACATGCCATGCTTTTTATGCAAAGGTATCAAATATATAAACTTACAGCACAGTTAACAGAAAATTATTAAATATTAGGTTGCACTTTATTTTACAGTCCTGTACCGCATGTAAATACTATGTACTAATTATAGTAATTACAGTAACTGGGTAATAACTAGGTACTAACCCTGAACTTACCCCTCAACCTAAGTACACGTAAGTGCACGTACTGTAAAATAAAGTGCAGTCAAATATTATATCAATATAACATTATTATTATTATTATTATTATTATTATGCAACACTTTATTTTAAGATGTCCTTGTTACACCTTACATGTACTATTATAATAACAATAAATTATGCATAATTACATGCAAGTAACCCTAAACCAAACCTTAATCAGAACCATAACCATATAGTAAGTACATGTAGTTAATTAATATTACTCAGCACTTAAATGTATAATTGCACTGTAACAACCTTAAAATAAAGTGTAACCTATTATTATTATTATTATTATTATTATTATTATTAAATAATTTTATATTTTATGTATTTACTTTTTATACTTTATAATTTGTATGTATATGTGTATTTTAAACATTAATTATAAAAATGTTTTTTTATTAGTATTATTTTAAAATAATATAAAAATAATAAACAAAAATAAAAACAACCTATTATTTAAATACTAATTATATTGTATTAAATATACAAAAAAGTTGGAGTCAGTAAGATTTTTTTTTTTTTAATTTTCAGCATCATTACTCCAGTCTTAAGTGTCACATGATCCTTCAGAATTATTCTAATATGCTAATTGATGCTCAAGAAATGTTTATTATTATCATCAGTGTTGTGCTGCGTAATATTTTTGTGGAAACCTTTATACAGGATTTTTTGATGAATGGAGTTAAAAAAACAGCATTTAAAATAGAATTTCAAATGTAAAATAAATAAATAAAAAATAAAGTAAAACAACATTTTTACAACATAATGTTCTTTACTTTTGATTGAATGTTTCCTTGCTGAATAAGTATTAATTTCTTCCAAAAAAAAAAAAACCCAAAAAACCTACTGACTCTAAACAGTATTTATGTGTGTTATGTATATGCATTTTAAATATTCATGTCCATAATACCCACCACTGCACTAACGCACATTTGTGCACAACTTGCTAGTTCGGATACATGACTGTCTTTTATGTCAACATACTGTATATTTTAGTTCAGCTCTATAGGCGTTCCATTCCATCTGAAGCTTCCCACCTACTGTAACTTCTATTTACCTCTGGAAGCTCTCTGTGGTATATCCCTATTGCTCTGAAGGGCAGTTCTGCGTCAAGGATCTCTCCAGGGGGTCATGACAACACTGTCATCCCTTGCAAGATGGATAGCATGCTTAATTCAGCTTTCTACGTCTCTGTCAGAGCTTCAGCATCCATCATCTCAGCACCGGCACTTTAAATCGGTTACATCAAATTAACCTCATGACTTGCGGCTGAGATTTTACGTTATCAAATTGGTTTTGTCTCCGTGACATATGCGACTGTGCCCGTCAAGCCACCGACTGCCGGCGCTTCAAAATAGCTATTGGTTTCATAAACCAGGTGATCAAATGAAAAGCTTTCATTATTTTCACAATATCTGTAATGCAATCTGTATCGGGTGTCAAACAATAAAGTGTGTAGTGTTCAAATGAAGTGATATGTGAAGAACACACTTTTCATACAGCGGAATGACCGCAGTGTCAGTATCTCTGATGCAGAAGGCAGATAAATTGCTCTGGCCGCTTGGTATTGCGCTTGCGGGGATGATGTGTGACAGCTCAGGGAAGGTTTTTGTTCAGGAGTAATTGCTCTCAGGCCTCTGTGCTGAGGTACAGAAGATCCATATTCAAATAAATCATGCCGGGATTAACCGGCTTCTTCTCAGCTCACCGAGAGAGAGAAAAATGAGGGGAGGAGGCTTATATATTAGGCGTCGTGCACACGTATTTGTTTGGATTGTGTGAGTTGGACTTATGGAGGTTTTCTGTGGACGTCATTCACACGGGCTTCTCTGTGGTTTCGCTGGAAGCTGCACACTAATTGTGACCTGTCATTGTTGAGAGGTGTGAGTGACAATCTTTCATCTCTAGACTGCCTGCAGGGACCACTCAATCACAAAGAGGGCTCACATCTGAGGTAAATGCCCATTTAGTGTTTCAGCACGCCATGTCAGACATACAAACATTACAACATGTTACAGTTATGCTTGAATGTTTGCACACCTCATCAGTATCTGCAAGTTGTTTATCAAGAGGTTTTCCTTTTTAAACAAAGAAAAATCTAAATGTCCATGTAAAATGTCAGTTATAAAATGAGGTTTTATTTATTTGTTTGTTTGTTTGTTTGTTTGTTTATTATTTGTATTTTTTCTCCCAGAAAACATATTTTGTATTAGATTTATTTTTCCATTTCCAATTGGTAAATTGCTGGATCATTTATAAATCTGTTTTCTTTTTCCACCGAAAGCTATATGGTTTAACTTTTGAAAACAAAAAAATAAAGACATAAATATTATTATTGTAATTTTGATATTGTTCTGTAAAATTATTGTTGTTATTATTATTATTATTATTATTATTATTAATAATAATAATTATTATTGTTATTATTCACAGTATTTTTTATTTTATTTATATTATTCAAATTAAATCAATTAAGAAATATTATTATTGCAATGATACTATTGTACTGTATGGTTTACCTTTTGAAAGCAAAAAATAAAGACAAATGTTATTGTAATTTTGATATTGTTCTGTAAAATGTATTATTATTATTATTATTCACAATATTTTAATTTATTTATTTTAATTAATTTATTTATATTATACAAATTAAATCATTTTTGTACCGTAAAATAAAATATTATATTTAATAATAATAATAATGATAATAATAATACATTTTACAGAGCAACAGCAAAACTGCAATCTTCTTCGTCTTATTCACAATATTTTTCATTATTTAAATTATACAAATTAAATCAATAAATAAATATTACTATAATATAATGGAACAATATTTTACTGTTAATAAAAATGAATAATTAATAATAATAATAATAATCCTTAGTTGATCACATGCCTGTTAAATGCCCTTTGTTCTTAATATGGTGTAGCCTTCTGTGGATGCTCTAGTTCTTGTAATGCCTCTGTTTTCCCAGCATGCCCTACACATTTGAGGTCTTCCCCACAGTGGCTCAGTGATGTCGAGGTCCACCTTTGGCACTTGGCGCAGTTGAGTACTAAAAGCTGTCAACAGTCAATGATGCTTGAGGAGGCAGCACACCATATTAAGAACCAAGAGTGTGTAAACTTGTATATAGAATAATCAGTGCAATTATCTACATCTTTTAAACTTATAAGCACAGCTGTACGTGTGCACATTGCATTTTACATGAGAGGACGAGTTTATGTAACAGGAACTGAAATGTTCTGATGAAAAATCAGACTGTCTGGAAAACTTACACCTACACTATTCCAAGCTCATTATCTTCAGCTGAAGCACAGCTAAAGCTCTCAAAACACGCTCAAAGATAACCTTGACAGACAGAAACAAATGCCCGAGCCTCACAGAACTACCAACATGACTGATAAAAGACCAGCACGACCGTGAAGTTGACCCACGCAGCAAGACAGACAGCATGTCAGAGAAGAACAAGAGCTAGTCGTGATGTTCTTAAGGGAACTTTCTGCACAGAACCTTCAGTTCTCACTGGTTGCCAATGGCAATATACTGTAACCGTTCCAAATTTTGATCCCTCGTGAACCGACAATATGCACTGGTTGACTGATCTTGGTGTTACATCACACAAAAGGAGGACTTGAGGTCTTTAGGGAGGGATATGCATTTTTGAATATATCTGTCTGAATGTCCCAAGTCGCCAGTTTATGAAGAGGAAAAAATGTGATGCTCGTTCTCGATCATAATATCACAACTTAGTTGGTTACAAGACAAGTTTTTACTTTTTACATCATCTCATTGTGGCCCTTATTTTGCCTGTTTACTGAAGAATAGCCACTTTTCAAACAGCAGGCGCCACACTTAGGCAGCCTAGAACTGTCTTTCATATTCTTGATACAGCTGAGATGTAGTTTTCCCATGAATAATGCAACAACATTCTTCTTCTGTGAGCAGTTATAAAAAAATGCATGAGACATCTCTGTGGATGAGCTGAAAAGCTTTTGTTTAAATCTCATTGTTTGGAGGTTAAATCTCCTCCATCTCTCAGCCCAAATGGAGAGCAGCATGATCGGTTCAGCGTGAGCCAGCTCAGAGTCTGCTCTCATTACTGTTCATATGCTATCTCACACAGACACACAGAGGAGACCCCCACTTCCCAGTCCCCTACAGTGAGCTGCACGATCGGGATCAGCACATATTCAATTACTATGAAGATCTTTGATTTGCGACATAACACGCAAGAAAATTGCTTCTTCTTGGTCGCAAAAAGGAGAGCCTGTCTGTCTGACACTGATGCACGCAGATAAGCACAATAACACACTCATACACACCCTCTAAGGAACCAGATAATGTCAGGCCTACATGAAGAAGTACATGATATAGATGTATTTTGTTTTAGCTGAAGTGCAGATCTGGCACATGAAATCTCACATATACAAATGCAAAATATCATGTTCAGTCTTGTTCCAGTAAAAAAAGGGGAAAAAAGTAGTTGTGATAAATGTATATGTATAAATAAATATGTAATAAAAACATATAAAATAAAAAATAAAATGTATATGTAATATATATATATATATATATATATATATATATATATATATATATATATATATGATAAAAAACATAAAAATATATAAAATAAACATTATATATATGATAAATAAAAATAAAATATATAAAGTAACACACACACACACACACACACACACATATATATATATATATATATATATATATATATATATATATATATATATATATATATATACATATGTTATCCATCAATATTCTCCACCAATAGCTACAGATGATCACAGAGTTATTTAAACTTCTGGAACCACAAAATGAATTGTGAATTTAAAATGAATTTACTTATGCTGACACCTCCACTTATTATATTTGCAATATGTTGTAATTATAGTTCTGTTAATAGGGGGCCTTCAAATATTGTTTTGGACAGGCAAAAACTCAAAAATGTTGAGATGTTGTTTTATTTGGCAAATTGTTTTATCTTGTTTTTATTCATTAAAGGGATAGTTCAGCCAAAACTAAAATCCTGTCATTTACTCATCATCATGTTATTTCAAACCCATAGGACTTCTGTTCATCTTTGAAACACAAATGAATAAACAATATATTTTTCCATGTCTTTCAACAAGATAAATTTATCTGAAATAAAACTGTGTAAGATATTTGGGTAATATTTTCTCAGAAATATTCTGAATTAATCTGATTTGAAAAAGTCTGCAAATGAGAAAGCTTGCAAGATAATAATAATAATAATAATAATAATAATAATATATATATATATATATATATATATATATGTATATGTATGCGTGTGTGTGTGTACTGGTTTTTGTGGTTTACGAGGACACAAATTTGTTTAATGACATGGGTATGACAGAGGTATTACAATTTGAAGGTGGTTTATGAGGACACTGCTTATGTCCCTGTAATTCAAAAGGCTTAAAAAAACATACTAAATTGTGTTTTTTTGAAAATCTAAAAATGCACAAAGTTTCCTGTGAGGGCTAAGTTTAGGTGTAGGGTTGGTGTAGGGCAATAGCACATACAGTTTGTACAGTATAAAAACCATTATGCCTATGGAGAGTCCCCGTAAACCACAAATACCAACATGAGTGTGTGTGTGTGTGTGTGTGTGTGTGTGTGTGTGTGTGTGTGTGTATGTGTTGTGTTGTTGTCTATGACACAATACATTTACTGAAGAAGCAAGTATTATTATATTACATAATGATATGTTATTAGGAAATATATCTTGAATTACTTTTTTTTTTTTTTTCCAAATTGTTATTTTCATTCTTAATTATTAGAAGAAAATGTAATTATGAGTTTTAGGGGTGCCCCCGAATAGTCGACGATTCGATGCTTCGATATGAGGAGCCTGATTCGACTCCCAATCTCACAGTCGAATATTCGCGGGGTGTTATGATCATGCCTTTTTGGATATATGGGGGTGCTCAAATGTTTGATTTCACATAAAACTACCAGTCTTCTCCCAATAAGTTAATATACAGCCTATTAAAATAATGCTATAAATAACAATCTGAAAAGAAAGAAGCTTCAAATAAATATTTTTTAACGTGCTTGAATAAATCCAACCACCCCTATAGATTTAAAGGGGTGGTTGATTGCGATTTCACTTTTTTAACGTTAGTTAGTGTGTAATGTTGCTGTTTGAGCATAAACAATATCTGCAAAGTTACGAAGCTGAAAGTTCAATGCAAACGGAGATATCGTCTTTTAAAATTCTGGCAGTTTAATGCCTACAAAAACAGCTCGTAGGGACTACAACAAGCTGCTTCCCGGGTTCGTGACGTCACAAATCCAGACAAACCCCGCCGCTGGGAACACGCATCAAAGGGGGCGGGGCCATGCTGCTTTAGAGAAGAGGAAGAAAACTAGGGGTGGACGTAAAAATCTATTCATATATGAATCACGATTCTGTTTTCTAATGATTCTAATAGATTCACAAGTTTCAAAATCAGTGTTCTAAAGCAACGTTTCTCAATTCTGTTCCTCGTGTCCCCCTGCTCTTCATCTCTCTCTCTCTCTCTCTCTCTCTCTCTCTCTCAGATCATCAGCTCAGCTCCAACAAACTGTTCCATTTATACACTTATTTTCCATAGCTATGAGAAGGTTATATATGATTTACCCATGGTTAAGAAGTGTATTAAAGCCGGAATCAGGATAAACTGTGATATTAAAAGCTACTGAATATGGCACCTATATGCAGCTATTGCAAGGTTCATAAGTAGCATGAACCAAAAAAACAAATAACAAATAAATAATATGTCGCTGAGCTTCTGGCTTGTAATAGGCCCTGCGCGATCCTCTTCACTAATATCCTCTGCACTTCATTTCGTCTCAAAATTGATAAACAATATAGATGACGCCATTGTTTACAATAAACCGAGCAGACAGCTGTTGAGTCATACGTAATGCTCGAAAGCATTGAAATTTATGCAATTTTTTTCTTCTTTTTTTCTCCTTATTTTTTCTCTCTCCGCAGCTAATGTTAATTTGAATATGTAATAAGCAAATACCTTCAAGCTGTACATTGAACTAATAAAAAAACATGCCGTTGAGCTGAGGGGTGGGACGCTCAGACGCCAAGTAGAGGCGCGCGCAAAGTGTTTAGCCAATCACAACACACTGACCAGCTAACCAAACAGAGCCCATTACGGATTTCTGAGGGAGGGCTTCATAAAACCAGGAAATAATCTGGGTGTTTATCAGAGAAGGGACAGAGAGGTGTGGAATAGAGGTAAATTATCTGAAAAATAATGCGTTTTTCAAAAAACTAAGCATGAACATATGTTTGACTGCATCCCATAAACACAGTCAAGCCTAGAAAAAAAGCAGTCAACCACCCCTTTAAGTTTCACTTTCCATAAAATTTTTCCGACAGAGGATTTTGGCGGCAGGGATTTAAACTGACGCAAATTGACTCAAATTGACACAGGCAGAGTGAAAGATTGGATTTTTACGATCAGGTAGGGTACAAATGATTTCAAAACATTTCAGCTGGTTTATATCATGTAGCCTATATATTATTTATCTCATATAAGATGCATTTGGTTGAGTTATGCTGCAGTAAAACGCTTCATCTCTTCACCGCGCAGCGCGAGCAGAACAAACAACAATGCAGAATATTAATAACTATGACTGGGACTGTCATATGAGAACACTATTATAATAAAACGCTGTGAATTTTTAGAGTTTAGTTGCCGTGTTTCTGCACGTTGTTGCATGAAGAACGCGTCCACAAGAGTTCATTCAGAGCCGCGCAGACACGTTCATGTAGGCTACCTTCGAGGCATTCCGTGCAGATAGCTTATAAGTCGTTATATTTACGTTATGTTGTATGAATAACGAAGCATACTCTATATGACATAAATGATGAGTTAAATCCCATTGATTAAAAACCTGCTATCAAAAGCTTCATTCTACTGGTCATCTTCAGCACGCGCAGCTCAAAACAGAAATGCAGAACATTAATAACAACTGTCATATACATAACATGTATATACATGTTATAATGAGAGCACTATTGTAAAAAATGTTGTGAATTCTTAGGGTTTCGCTGACGTTTATATAGATTAAACTATCTTTTAATCAAAACATAAAACATTTTTTACCCTGTTAGTATCTGCGAGGCGTCCGATACACATCTTCCCTGTGTGTTAACATCAGTAATTATGACTGACCTGACTCTTGGTAATGTATTTTGCCCCGCCCTCAAAACATATGATTCGACTATCAGTCGAATATCGGCAAGATTCGAAAATTCCGATTCGACTATGAAAATCCTTAGTCGAGGACACCCCTAATAAGTTTTAAAGCAAGTAAGTTAACTTGTTTTAAGGATATCTAGATATTTTAAGCTGGAAAACTAGACAGTAATTTCCTTAATCATTGCTTATGCAGTGCAGAAAACAAACATACCTGCATATACACAAATCCTACAGAAGCAGGCCTTGTCATCTACAATCCCTGAGACAGAGTACATGGTAATGAGTCTGTCTCCATCCCAACCTGGGTGTTTGTTATTGTTTACATTTGTTTAGCATGTCATTCGCGTTCAGACACTTGTGCTCTTATGTAATCTGGCTCATTAGCGGTGTATGAGGATGAGTGGAAAGGTGCTGCAGACAAAAGGGACTCTGCATTAAAAACTAACCTGGACTGACACGAGATAAACAACACTGCTTAAAGCAATAGAGCTGAAACTAAATCCAGGACACTCAGATTGTTTCCCACAATGCACTGTTGCATTTCCTCAGTCCATGCCACTGTTTCTTAATCCTGGTCCAGGGCATCCCCTAAGACTGCACATGTTGGACGTGTCCTTAATTTGACACCCAGATGAGATCAAGAGCTATGCTAATGAGATGACGAGTTGAATAAGGTGTTTAGAAAGTAATTAGAATTGGAACTATTAGTTTCAAAGGGCCGTTCACATTAACAGGAATCTGCTGTGACATGAAGTGACTCATTTGTCACATGAAGTCATTTATTTTCATTTAAATTTGGTTATGTAATGATGAAAAAAGATTAACTTTATGCAAATGAGCAGTGATGTGATTGTGGCGATTACCAATAGGAGAGAAGATGATCTGTCTCCTGTCAGATGCTGTAGTCAAGTATCAGAAAGATGGAGGACATGTTGTTAGAGTGAATGATTTCACAGTTCTATATGATTTGTATCTGACTATATAAAGAAATGATGTGTGTATAACCGTGTCAGAAATTCTGAGTGAGTTTGAGTAATGTATTGATAATAGTTTGTCTTGTTTATGATATGATGCATTGCACACTGCTGCAATTTATATTCAAATGCATTTTCCTGCAGAATGTTTGTTTTTAGTGCAAGAAAAACTGATTGCTTGGCAGATTAGAACGGAATGCATTTCAACCAGCATTTGTGCTTTTGACTATGGCCATATGCATAGTACTCCAATAAAGTCAGGACTTGCAGCAGCATGAAGGCCCACTAGCGACAAACTTTACAGCAACCTGGTGATTTCCAGTGATAAAATCTGTCAGTGAACGGGGTGATTGCATCAAACATCTACAATGTGTAGTGTTGGGGGACGTCCAAGACCGGGTTTTAAAACCAATTGTTTATCACACTGTCCAAACTCTTTTCAGTAGAGATTTTCACCCCATTGTTAGCTGCAGGATACATGATACATTGTGCACAGATGGAAAGATCCTCAACATTTACAGTCAAGTGTCAAGCCAAACTAGCTGGACTTGAACTTGTTCCCACCACCCTGGCTGAGTGTCTCTGGAGAACATGGACTATTTGCTGTGCCCAAACACACACAAACAAAATGTCTTCTTAATGCAGTACATATATATACACACACATATATATGTGACCCTGGACCACAAAACCAGTCTTAAGTCGCTGGGGTATATTTGTAGCAATAGCCAAAAATACATTGTATGGGTCAAAATTATTGATTTTTCTCTTATGCCAAAAATCATAAGGATATTAAGTAAAGATCATGTTCCATGAAGATATTTTGTAAATTTTCTACTGTAAATATATCAAAACTTTATTTTTGATTAGTAATATGTATTGCTAAGAACTTCATTTGAACAACTTTAAAGGTGATTTTCTCAATATTTTGATTTTTTTGCACCCTCAGATTCCAGATTTTCAAATAGTTGTATCTCTACCAAATATTGTCCTATCATAACAAACCATACATCAATGGAAAGCTTATTTACTCAGCTTTCAGATGATGTATAAATCTCAATTTAGGAAAATTGACACTTATGACTGGTTTTGTGGTCCTGGGTCACATATATGCTGTCAAATCAATTAATCACGATCAGTCACATCCAAAATAAAAGTTTCTGTTTACATACTATATATGTATGTGTACTGCGTATTTATATGTACAGTCAAACTAAAATTTATTGACACCTTCAACATTTCTCACATTATCACAGTTTATTCGCTATAGTTTAGAAAATGGTAATAAAATATGACAAGAACTAAGAGTTAAACTGTGTCAGAACAAATTCATCTTGATAATCACAAATGAATTATAGTCAAACCAAATTTTATTCAGACATCTTCAGAATTTCTCACATTATCGCAGTTTATTTGCTATAGTTTAGAAAATGGTAATAAAATATGACAAGAACTCAGCGTTAAACTGTGTCAGAACAAATTCATCTTGATAATGTCAGATAACTTTGATAGAAAGGTATGTAACAAAACATCGGTCCCAAATTTTTTATCAATTTTACTGGTAGTCCACTGTATGAAAAATATTTGGGTATAATATGTCACAGTTTACTTTATTTTATGCTATGCTCAATTGCAAAAATGAACTATAGTGTCCTGCACCCACTAGTAAAAAAAAAAAAAAATTATATCTGGTGTCTGAATAAGTTTTGGTTTGACTCTGTCTCTCTAAATATGTCTCTCTCTCTTTCTCTCTCTCTCTCTCTCTATATATATACACACAAATATATGTGTCACACTCCGTTTGGAGCAAGGAACGAGGAAGCATGGAGATTCTTCAAATACACAATCTTTATTAATCCACACACTGGAACAGGAGACAAGGAGTGACAATCAAGACCGGACAGGAAACACGGGGCAAAACACACTATAAATACTGAACTAAATCAGGGGAAGATGAGACACACCTGGAAACAGATAGGAAACAATCAGGGAGCACATGGAAACACAAGACACAGGGACAAAAGTCTGACAATATGTACATATTTAAGAAAATAAATAAATCATATATAAATATGAATTATATATACAAATAAATATACATAGTACGTACACACACACACACACACACACACACATATATATATATATATATATACATATATATATATAAAATGTAAACAAACTCTTATTTTGGATGTGATTAATCAATTTGACAATACTAAATTAAACATTTATAAAATTAATCAAAAGTAACAGTAATGAGTTACATTGTCACAAAAAAACAATTAAATAGATGCTATTCTTTTGAACTTTCTGTCCAAAGAATCCTGGAAAAAAGTATCATAGTTTCCACATATATATTAAGCAGCACAAACCTTTCAACATTGATAATAATAAGAAATGTTTCTAGAGCAGCAAATCAGCTGAAAATTCATCTTTGCCATAGCAGAAATAAATTACATTTTAAAATATATTCAAATAGAAAACAGTTATTTTAAACTGGTATAATATTATACAAAACTGCGATTTTTATTAAATAAAGGCTTGGTAAGAATAAGACACTTTTTTCATTTATAATCTTAAAAACAATCAAAAAATCTTACTCCAGACTTCTGAACAGTAGTATACATACAGCATTTAGTTAAAGCGAAGAGATCAGTAGCATGAAATCTTGCTATTGTGATAGTCCTACTGGAGAGACAACAGATATTAATAAGTGCGCTTCAAATTATATCAGTGTTCAGTTTGATTTAGCCTGAATGCATTAAACTTCACCAAGGCAGCGAGGGCTGGTCCTGACCTTGCTCTTAGCTGTCCAGAATGTCTGGCAGTGAAAAGTGTGCCCCAGTTACATTTTTTTCCATCAAAAAATGTGTGAAAGAGATTGTGGAGAAGGGAGCTCTGTGTTTCATGCTGTGATCAGTGAGGGAAGAGCATGTCTTCGCATTACCGAGACCTCTGTCACCTGCAGCAAGTGCCAAGTGAATAAAAAATCCTCTTCTTGGCTCTGCATTAGGACACTGGCCTCTTACCAAGAAGATGAAAAGTGTTTTAGCGAAACTACATATGCATCCTCACATGCAGATATTTCTACACATGTATGCCACCCACCCACATGCACATCCTTCACAGATCCATGAGGAATTTCTGATTGAGGTGAGTACAATGACAGATAATAATTTGCTCGTTACTGGAATGAACTCGAATCCATTCCTGATCCCTCTCTGGTTGTGACCTCTTACTTCACTTGCAATGTGTGGGGCCCTTGATGGCTCTGGGCTGTGGAGTTATCCATCTTCCCTTATTGAGTTTATTCACAGTCTGAGCTTTGCTGGTGTTTTTGAAAGACTCTGTTTCTCCTCTCTGACCTGAGGGAGACTGTCTGTCTGTGTCTGTCTTCGCAATGTTTCACCTGCCTTCACACTTTCATCTGCTCAACACCTCAACACACACCACACCTGCTTAGAGAGATAGAAATTATCTTTTAGCTTGTTACTCTGCATTTGTAGAACTGTTTTACTTGATATATCAATTTTACCTATGAATATACATATGAGGTACATATGAATATATTTACACATGTAATAGAACATGAACAGTCAGAATGTCACTGACTCCAAACCTTTTAACATTACTGTATATGTGGTTCTTATCTAAATTATGCAGTGCATCATGAAATCAGAAATTTGCTCATGATTCAGTTTGATTTGACTTGATTATTTTTGTTTGATTCATAATTATTTCAAATAAATTGCTAGACACAAATGTAGGGACAATCAGTGTCTTTGTGTTTGGAGATCTGGATTTGATGAATTGAAAATAGGTCAAGAACTTCATTTTGTATAAGAAATGAATGAATAATCTTTTGTGTATTTTTAATATTTTAGTAACTTAGTTATCCAATTCAATCAATTAAGTCAATTGTTAGAGTTTGATAGTCACTGGATTGAATCGTTATTGTCAAAACAATGCATTATGATGCACCGATTCATATTAACATACCTCAAACTGTTTGCATGTCTCCTATGGTGTGTGTACTGATGATTTACTGTTGTCGCATGGATGGTATCAGTGGTTTCTGAGCTAACTGCTTATAGTTAGTTCTATTTATAGGCATTGTCTAACAATAAAGAATTGGCTCCTGTTGTGTGGAGATGGCAAAGACCCTGAGTTTAGGCACAGCTGCACAGATAGCAGCAGTGATCAATAAAGTCCTCAGGTCCAGCTTACTAACATTTTATTACTGATAATATCAGTGAAATGAAAAATTGTTATGGGACTCTCAGTGACAAGCTTGGTTTTCCAGAAAACCACAACAACATAACTTCATACGTATACTATAATCTTCTCACGTGATTTATGTTCCATTTATGTATTTTTGGATCCTAGAGATGACCTTTACTCTCATAGTCAGACAATAAAAAAAAAAAATTGGTAATTATCATTCAGTCGTCATTGATATTCAGTAATTGATCACTTCATTTGCAAGACCTTTGAATACATCAATACCTTCAACTTTAATAACATTGATTACCCTATGGATGAGCTTATTAAATCATTTGTAATTTTAATAACTGTAATGTGGCGAACAAGACGTGTGGATCCAAGTGCAAGCTTTATTAAAAGACGTAGTCACAAACAAGCAAGGTCAAAAACACTGGCAAACAGGTATGGCACGGGCAAGACACAAGAGTAGTCCTTAGAACAAGCGTGGGTCGGCGATCGGCAAACAATATCCAAGTGGGCAAGGCAGAGAGATAATCCAGGTACACGTGCAGAAATCCGAGAGAGGTGCAAACAGGGTCCAATGGCGAGACAAGGGTTAATCCACGATACGAGGGTAGGAAACAGGAAACGAGACTATAAACAAAACAAACTAAACTTAGACTAGAGAACACAGAATGGCTCGGTAAGGCAGCTAACACTTGGAGAGTGCTAAACGCAGAACCAGACTCAGAGCTAGACATGAACACAGAATGGCTTGGTAGGCAGCTAACACTAGGAGAGTGCTAAACGCAGAACCAGACTCAGAGCTAGACATAAACACAGAATGGCTTGGTACAGTAGCTAACACTAGGAGAGTGCTAAACGCTAGACAATACTCGGCAGAGAGGAAGAGGAAGTCCATAGTTTAAGTAGGGTGTGTAATCAGTGCAATCAGCTGTGAGATAGTCCTCAGGTGTGAGCGTGATCAGTGTAATCAGCTGTGTGTGTTACGTCAGTGCACTGGATGATGGGAATTGTAGTCCGTGGTAATATAGAACAGTAGTGTGGTGCAAGAGTCAATGTGGTGAGCGAGTGACCTCTGGTGGTGAGTGGATGTACGAACACGAACCGGATTCGTGACAATAACATTGGATTTGGTGTGTTGGGAACAATGTAACCATTTACACTGCCATGTGATCTCTTTATCTTTAAGTTAATTGTTGTACTGGTGAATTTTGACAGAAAAAACAATCCTAAATGCAAACTAAAAGATTTTTTTTATAGTAATGATGGAGAAAATATCTTTTGTTGATGACATCAAGACCGTGTTGACCCATTTTAAATCTGGTTCCTGAAGCAAAACCAGTTTAGAACCAAACAACTAGATTGAGTCTGTCAATTTGTAGTGAGACCTTTTAATGTGATTTGTCTAGACTGGTACAGTATATACTGTACTGTTATATTTCAGGTTTGCTCCTCTTCATTTCCATGACTTAGCATATTCTAAACCCTGAAAAAAGCAGCAAAGAGTTAATGTCTTCAGAGCTATGCAGGAATAACATTCTATGGATCAGCGCCCTCACAGTATGAGCCCTTTTTGCTTCTGCTCTGTCTGGTTTTCCTATCAAATTTGCCCAGTTAATCAATTCCCACAACAAAAATAGTCCTCAGGCAGGAAATGAGTGATAGTGCAGAACGATCCTTTCGGCATGATGTAACTATGAACCTCTCGGTGCTCCCTTGGGACAGCAGTGACCTTGAGAGTCCTTCCTACATAAATCAAAGGGCCATGGAGAGTTGGGTGAAGGGAGACAAAAAGAGACAGAGGAAGAGAGCGAGACAGAGAGTGTGCACCAGTTCCCCACTAGCAATGTGGACAGAAGCCTATTGTTCTGACATTTGGGCTTAATTAGTGTACCATTAAAAACCCCCAGAAAAAAGGCTGAAAATTGGAGTTGTGTTTTAGGCGCCAGAAGGTGTAATAATGACTTTGTTTACAAAAAGTTGTTTGTGTCAGGATTGAAAAAGGTATTTAACAGTGTTCAGATTTTATTTTGAGTGAGCCGATCATTTAGTGATCCATTCATAAAGAGAGTCATTTGCTTGGTTTTTGAATGAATCATCCATTTGAACGAATTGGTTGATTGAATGACTGAATGGCTCACCTACACTGTAAAAAAAAAAAAAAAGTTGTGCCAACTTAAAATTTTAAGGCAACCAGCTTCAGTAGATTTTTGAGTTCTCTCAACTTAATTTTGTAGGATATTCTCAACTTTTTGTTGTATAAACTTAACACAACAAGTTGAGAAAACTCAAAAATCTTCTGAAGCTGGTTGCCTTAAAATTTTAAATTGGCTCAACTTTTTTTTTTTTTTTTTTTTTTTTTTACAGTGTACTAAGATAGTGACTTGTCGCCATCTACTGGCAGTTTAAAATCACTTCCGATTTCAATATCCATTTTTTTGTCATTTCTCAGGCCAAATTGATGTGTGATTAGTTATAATTAATTACATTAAAAATCAATAAGATTAAATATTGTATTCACTTATCAGCCCTAATAAGAAAGAAATTAATATTTTTATTCAGCAAGGATGCATTGAATTGATCATTTGAATTACTATTTTGAACTTTTTATTCATCAAAGAATCCTGTAAAAAAAAAAAAAAAAAAAAAAATCACATTTTCCACAAAAACGTTAAGCAGCAAACTGTTTTCAACATTGGTAGTAATATTTCTTGAGCATCAAATCAGTATTTTAAAATGATTTCTGAATGATCACGTGACACTGAAAATTCAGCTTTGCCATCACAGGAATAAAAGACATTTTAAAATCTATTAAAATAGAAAATCGTTATTTTAAATGGTAATAATATTTCACAATATTGTTGTTTTTACTTTGATTTTGATCCAATAAATGGAGCTTTGGTGAGCAGAAGAGACATATAAACATATAAAAACATACTTAAAAACCCCTTACCTCCCCAAACCTTTCTTTTAAATAAATAGATTGTGTCACGTCATTGACCTAGACATTAAATCAGAGACCCATTTCTTCACAAATTTGAGACAAAGTATTGAGCTTATTGCAGCCATTGCTGTCAATTGCTGTAGCAGTGGTCAAAGTAATCACTTTACTTCACACTGTGTGTAATAAAGCCTGAGCTGTGTAGCATCAAGATCTATTGATCATAACAGCTGTAGATCATCGTTGAAACAACATTCTGTGGAACGTTGTGCTCATGCAGAATGAGGATTTCTTGCTTCTGCTCTGTCTGATTTTCTTATCAAAAAATAGACGCGGGCAGGAATAAAGTGATAGTGTAGAATGATGCTGCAGAGCTGATGTAACTGTGAACCAGTGTTCCCCTGGAGCAGCAGTGACCTTGAGAGTCCTCTGTAACAGACAGAGAAAGAGAGCGAGATGTGAAGAGAGAGCAGTGCAGTGTGAAGTCAGTTGTTTTAACGTTTAGGCATAATTAGCATAGCTTGAGACTGTTCTATATAAAATGTGGGACTCAAAATCTAATTTAAACCTAAATTAACAAAGTTTTAGATTTTGAAAACTAATATACAGTTAATAAATGTTATGACATACTGTATGTCAGATATTTCTAGGTCACTAATCAAATAAGTAAATATGTAACACTGATCATGTGACACTTTGTACAGATGGTTGGATGTTCTTGCTTCCACTGAAGCAAGAGATGCTTTTTGGATTGTCTCAAACCTCAAATTCACATTCCAGCTATTTACTCAAATTGCCAGACTAATATAATTTTATAACCAAAAAAAAATAATAATAAATTTGAAAAATGCAAATATATCACTAGTGGATCCCACTGTATATATTTTTAGAGAGGTTTTAGCAGGGCAAACAGGAAATTTAATCAGGAAACCACTAATTTGATTGATCAAGTATGTATTCCAATGGTGCTGATATATTGCTGCAAAATATATGAATCTAAATGATTTATTTGCAGTGTGAATATAATGCACAATGTGGGGGAAAAAATTAATTAAATGAATGCAAAAGAGAAATATTTTTCACTAGTGGTCCCAGACATTTGGAACCTTCTATACAGGCAGGGCAAGCAGCATATTTGACTTTAGATATATATTTTTAAATGTGAACATGCATTTATAATTTATACAACAGTTAGTTCCAGTCCACTAATTTAATCGGTCAAACAGCTTCCCAAGAGTACTGATATTTAGTCGAACTACACTTTTCAGTGTTTGTCTCACTTCGCTTGGAGAGGAATCTTTCTCTAGAGAGGTATCTTTGGATGAACAGCAGAGGACCAGCAGTGTCTCTCTTAGCAAACAACAGATATACTTTATAGCATCACCACAATATATATCACCCAATCTTACATATATATTAGTGTTGGATATATATATATATTGCGTTGGTGATAAAGTGTCAGTACATGCTTGATATAAAAAATTGCAATAAACCGTAAAAAAAAAAAACCCTGGCATACGCGTGCTGACTGACACATACTGCATCTTTATTTTACTCTATTTGTCCTAATGTTTGTTATTATTTGATTAATATATCCTTTCAATAATAAAGATAACACACACACACCCTTAATGGATTACTTGTTTACATACTATTCACACATTTTTTTAAAGTAGAATGTTTACTTGAGTTTTCAAGTCAATATTTCAATTTCAGTATAGTTTAACAACACTGATGTCTATTAATGGTCACAGTCACACTGACATGACGGTAAACAAATAAAATATTTGGTTACACTTTATTTTAAGGTGTCCTTGTTACAGTGTAATTATACATTTAAGTACTGAGTAATATTAATTAACTACATGTACTTACTATATGGTTAGGGTTAGGATTAGGGTTTGGCTTAGGGTTACCTGCATGTAATTATGTATAATTAATTGTTATTATAATAGTAAGCACATGACACGTGTAACAGGGACACCTTAAAATAAAGTGTTACCAAATATTTCTATTTTTGTGTTCAGGTATTGTTTTTATTTTAAAAGTATTTATTTTCATTTAAGATTTACATTTTTATGATTTCTTATGATAATTAATTATCATAAATAGATGAAAATAAAGAGTAGAACATTCTTTCTCTTTGCATTTTAATGGCAATGTGGTACACAATAATCCTTTTCAAATCTATGTGATAAACGTGTTCGGTCAAAAGTAATCTAAAAGTAATCAAAAAGTGGTAAGATTACAATTTTCGTCATGTAAATTTTCTTCGTATATATCAGAGATTATATTAAGCATCAGGGGTTATATAAAGATTATATTTTACTCGTGTTGGCTCGCTTCACAGTAATCAATGTAGACTCTGTTGCTTTGAGTGTTTTTTCCCACAAATACACATTAAATGATGTTCTGTTTGATGAGGCCTTAAGGAGGGGGATGTGTAGAATTGAGACAGGAAATAGACATGCATGTCTCACGGTGCTGTTTACACTGGAGTCAAACATTTAAATATACAACCACATGCTCTTTCCTCAATACATACACATTCAATGACTTTGAGTGCCAAGTGCTTTTCTAGCAATCGTTCTGTAATCCTTCTTTTGGTGTATTTCCGTCTGAGAAGAGAAACAGAGGAAGTTAAGCACAGCTCAGACATCTTAATGTCTAAGGCACTTCAAGCTCTCTATCGCTGTTTTCCTGTCCTTCTTTTTTATTGTTTGTCTCGCTCTCTCTCTTTGGTTCACTGTCTCTCTCTTCTTCTTGTTCTTTGTGGTCGTGTATTACATAAATACATTTCTTCTACTGACATTATACCTCCATGGTAACAGAAACTGTCTTCTTATTTTTGTCTCTTTATGTCTGTTTAATTCACTGTGTGGAGTTTGCTGCAAGCAGGGTCATTGTAGCACATTAAATATAATCGCAGTGTTGTACAGATGCAACCTCATATCAACAATGATCTGCCTTTCCCTACATCATCCCGCCTGTAGAATCTGTTCTGATAAGAGTCACCATTTCCTCTAGAGAGGTATCTTTGGATGAACAGCAGGGGCACAGTGTCTGTCCTAGCAAACAACAAATACACTTTCACACAACAGTGAACCCATGTTTTCACTGGCCTGGCTTCCAGAAGTACAGCCAGTTCCATGATGAATAAAACATTGAATTCTGAAGAAAAAAATGTTTAAAAATGATCTGTGAAGTAAAAGTTACTCAGATTCAAGCTTTCTTATCTGAAAACCAATAGCTTGCCTCTGCTAGCCAGCAAAACTTCACTATTGTGGAGATTGCCATTGTTTCCATGGTAACACAAGTTCTTTGATAGGAGAATGTTGTTTCAGGCTTATGGGTAGTGTAGTATTATACTGGGATTTTTAAACTTTGGTGTATTTGCAATCATTAGGCCTTGCATACACGGTTTATTTTCTGTTTAATTGTTACATTAATAGTAAAATAATACATTTTATTTGAGAAACTGATAATGCAGGTAACACTTTAGTATAGGGACCAATTCTCAATATTAACTAGTTGCTTATTAGCATGCTTATTATTAACATATTGGCTGCTTATTAGTACTTATAAAGTACATATGAGCATATTGTACATCTTTAATCCTACCCAATACTTAAGGTTAACAACTACCTACTAACTATTAATAAGCAACAAATTAGGAATTTACTGAGGGAAAATGGTTAATGGTTAAAAGTTAATGGTTTATTAATGGCGAGAGTTGGACCTTAAAATAAGTGTGACCATAATGCATGACTGATAAGCATGTTATTGGCATCTGTACAGGCAGTGTATGTGTATTCACCATAGTATATAGCTGTGCTGCTTGTTCGCAGGAGCCAACAGATTTTTCCACCTTTGAGCACGTGTTATCACCCGCGCTTCTTGTGTTTATTTTCAGCCGTGTCATTTTTCACAGGTCGCTTCTTGACAACTGTTTTTTCTTTTTCCAACACTTCCTAAGACATACATTGTGCTGTGAAGTAATATCATGAAAGGAGGAGCTCTGTAGACCTTAATTTATTTGCCAGGTAATATTTACAGAACAAGTCTTATAGAGTTGCTATTTTGATCCAGCAATCAGAACACAAAGCAGTTGGAACATATTTTCTCATGAATACTGTGAGGGAAGACGTAGGATGTAATCAAATGCTAAATATGGCATCGCTAAGCTGTGACCAGCAGCCTAACAGACCAATTTACAATATTATAACCTTTAATGTGAAGGATGTAATTTCTGCACCATTAGCATCACAAAAAAACTGAATTACAAAAATTGTTTTCTTGATGTTTCCCCCACACACTAACAACACCCGTCTTCTATTGTTCAACCAAATATACATATAGACCACTTTTTCAATGGTCGATTTGGTTCTGGAAGTATTTTTCTCATTTATTTATTTTTTTATTTTTTTAAATAGTTATGAACCAAAACAGCAGCTATGAGGTGAATCACAGCATTACAAAGATTGCGAATGACATAAGATCAAAATGAGGCCAAACATAAATCGATTGATTTAAATATGTTAATTATGTATGTATATATACTTTTCTAACAGACACATATTTTAATGCATGTATATACATTTTTTAAAATGTATTTAAGCTTGAAAGGTTGGGAGACTGTCTCTATTACATCATTCACAGTGCTTCCTGGAAGTGGGTGGGCACTAAAGAGTTCTTTTGGAGTGACTTGTAGTTTTCACCAGGAATTTTATTTAAAAATATACAGAAATTGATGTTGAAACAATTTTCACTCAGAAATTGTTTGTAAATTTTGCAAATAATAACCATGAAATGGCAATTAACACACTGAATTAAACATTTTGATGTTTTATTTACAAGTGAAAAATGATGTAATGTGGGCTGGTGGCTTTAACAAAAGCATATATTAATCAAATTAACAACCTCTTAGCTCACACTAATCCTGTCTTTAATGGGGTCATGAACTGAGAAATCAAAATTCCCTTCATCTTTTGATTTATAAGAGGTCATTGTGCTACAAAAACATTCTGTAAGTTTCAGAAGTTAAAGCTTTCTCAGTCTAAAAACAGATAATATTGAAGCTAGGGATGCACGATATTATCGGACTGATATTGGAATCGGCTGATAATGGATTTAAATGTAAATATCGGCATGGCCCGATATGAAAAATTATGCCGATGTGTCTTGCCGATAAGAGGAATACATTAACTCACATGTGCTCCGGATGTGCTAGCGATTAGATCAAGTCAGTAGTGTGATTCATACTTGAAGCAAAGTTTTGTCTGAATGATGATTAGATTCACTCTGTTGGATCACTGCATTTAAACTGAGAATGCACATACAGAATGACGTGTTCGTACTTGTAAATTAAATAATTTTATATATAGTGATTTATTCATTAAAGTGTAATATTTTATTTTTTAAACAAATCATTAGCTCTAAAAGATTTTCAGAATTTTTACAACTCTTTTGCTTTAGACCATCTACAAATGTTAAACCTTAAAATAAAATGTTACGGTTAACACTACATCTTTCTGGGGAAAAAAATGCAGCGATTGATATAGTTTATTTATAGTTATTTTCAAAGCTTCAATGTACTGTCAAAAAACCTTAATTATTGTTTATTTAATTCTAACAAATAAGTTCTTGTTAAAAACTAACCAAAAATTTAAAATATTTTGCTTATAATTTCTGCACAGGAGAGACTTGGTGTTGTTTCCAAACAAAAGGAAATATATCGGTATCGATATCGGCCAAAACGAGTTGAAAAATATCGGCATATCAGATATCGGCAAAAATCAAATATCGTGCATCCCTAATTGAAGCCAATCTGCCAAAACGAAATGTGGAAATGTGCCACTTTATGACGTAATAGTGTGGCTAAACACTGTCTCCGCATGAAAATGCCTGCTTCTATCTACATCACTGCCTGTTTAGCCCTGCCCACCAATTCGCACACATAGTAGGTCAATGACAAGAATGGCAAATGCAGGTCTATGCAGAAACTAAACGATAAACTTTATTTGATGAACTTTATTTTTAATGAAGTTCCAGACCGCGTCAGTAAGAACTTGGTCCTTTGTTCACTTCATTTTACCACGTATTCATTTACAAACAAGGCACAAATCGAAACAGGATTTTCAGAAAGATTGAAACTAAAAGACGATGCTGTGCCGACTATATTGGGTCCGAGGAATGTATGCTGTTGAACATACACAACTATTAGCCAATCATAGCAGTGAGCGTTTACTTCTGAGTCTACAATCTGCCACACCTATTCAAACAGAGCGTTCTGATGAGGGGGGTTAAAAACAGGACAGAAAATAGCCTATTACTTCTAAAATTATGATGCTTTTTGATGTAAAATCTTGTTAACATTATAAATGGACCTCAGAGAACAGTACAAAATAAAAAACGGTTCATGACCCCTTTAAAGGTTTATTAGTTATTAAAAAAATAATTCCTCAGTGTATAAAATTAATGGGGTTTATTCTTCAGAAACCACTTGTTATACTCTATTGGTTACTGTGTCGGATGTTTAAATAAACTAAGCAAGGTTTCATAATTCTTCTGAACCACAGTGTTTGCTATTGGAAAAGGGGAAAGGGAAGTGGTGTGTGGCCAAGTATGGTGACCCATACTCAGAATTTGTTCTCTGCATTTAACCCATCCAAGTGTATGCACACAGTAGTAAACATACACCCAGAGCAGTGGGCAGCCAATGCTGCGGCGCCCGGGGAGCAGTTGGGGATTCGGTGCCTTGCTCAAGGGTCTCACCTTAGTCGTGGTATTGAGGGTGGAGAGAGTGCTGGTTATTCACTCCTCCCACCTACAATCCCTGCCAGACCTGAGACTTGAACCCACAACCTTTGAGTTACAAGTCCAACTCACTATCCATTAGGCCACGACTGCCCCAATGAGATCTAGCTGTTCGCTGTTCTAGCTGTTCGCTGTTCTATTGGGGAATAAACCTACAAATTGCTTATAGTTGTCTCTGCATATTAAAGGTGCTATTGGTGATTTACTTCAGAAACATTTTTTGTTATTCTGGTTGAAAGTCTCTTCACATCCTGATAGCAATCATTAAGTTAAGTGGTCTAAATGTATTTATCTTTATTTATATATTCTGTGGAAGGTGCAGGACCAAGAAATGTTCGTCCAATCAAAACGCTCGGTCCGAGCGTTTAATTGTCTTTCCTACCTGTCTGTCAACGTATGTATTTGCATACCTCTGCGCACCCTGTTCGCGCAGACACGATTCGTCATCAGCGCATTCACGCACGCTGTGCAGACACAGCGAGAATGGCAGGCAAACATCAACAACCCGATCGTCCTTCCTGGTATTGTAGTACTTTTACTATCTGTGCTATTATGTTTTCTCACCGGTGAATGACACATGATGTAGCCCAGCGGTTCCCAATTGCAGTCCTCGCGCTCCCCACCCTGCATATTTTGCTTAGTCTCGTTTAGTTAACACACCTGAATCAGATAACCAGCTCATTAGAAGAGAGCTATGTGCATGAACTGTCTTCCGATTGACATGTTCACTACACAGTGTTCATTGCTCCCTACTCCCTGAGCAATGGAAAATCCGTTGAAGTTTATTTCACTTTGGAACATTCACTCATGGATTTGTGCTGCGCAGCGTCTTGACACACAGAGGAAACTTACTAGAGAGTGTGACATAATATACCTCTGTAAATAAATACAATTTAAATTCACGTCTCGCACACTTTAATGCCCTTTGTATGGAACATATACGCTCGCTTTGAACTGGAATCATGGTGGAATATCTGGTGATGTCCACTTCGCAGGACACTTATAACTTATGGTCGAACAGAACAAACGTCGGACGTGATGAGATACATATATGAAATGTGCAGAGCGGGGAGGGCGCGAGGACTGTAATTGGAAACCGTTAATGTAGCCTATTGTAGTAATTTAATGTTGTCTCTGGTATTCTGCTCTTTGAGCGTATGTGTGTTCAGGGGGCGTGGCTTTGGACGGCGATTGCAGGGAGGGTGGGACGTTCGCTTTCAGTGCTATCAGGCTAAAGTTAGCATTTTCCGAGATCTCCTACTACACCTTTAAGCTTAAAAAGAGAGAATATTTGAACACCTGCTAGGATTTGTGAGTCAGCAATGTTAAAATCACTTTAGTCTTCAGCTTTAACAGTAACACCACAGGAACAGTGGAGAAAAAATAAATAAATAAATAAATAAATAAACCTAACAAAGATATTTATTCGGCGGGACATAATATAACCAAAACATTAAAAAGATGAACTTGCACTGTGTGTAAGAGAGTTGGAATCATCTCCTGAAAGATTATGTGCCTCCGTCATGCCAGGGAGGTTGATTACAACTGTCTTTGCAACAATATTTGCACAATGTTAAAGTGAAATTTGATCTACTGTTTTTTAGCAGAGCCTTGACAGAACTATGTTGTTGTAGAGTTTGTGTAAACCCTGTAATATGCAAGGTTTCCACTTTTCTCCCCTACCAGCATTGTGTTTAGTCATCAAACATAACTTTAACATTGTGGAAATCAAAGCCGTAGGCGAATCAAAAGAAATGAAATAAAGCATAGACATCTTGGATATCGCTCACACAAGAAGAGACAGACATATGGGGATACTGGCAGATGCTTATAACTGTGTTTGTGTGATTGTAAACAAATTGAATTTAGGGTACCTGGATGCTTTCATTAGGCTTGCCATATTTCTGTCTAACTTGTTAGCCATAAAAGAAACAAAACATGGCAGTTGAATTTATTATAGTATATATGTTACAATAGACTTTATGTGTTTGGAGGGTCCAAATCATGTTTTCAAGCACACCAAGGGTGAGAGAGAGTTTTATAAAGGATGTAGCTCCTACAGCCACATGTGTTGAATTTTGTGATTTTTTTATTTATTTATTTTTTTATCTAGTGCTTTCTGATCTTGTTCTTGTCAGGCTTTTATTTTGAAGTTCTTGGTTTGTTTTTCTTGTTTGTGCTCCTTGATCCTTCCCTGATTGTTTTCCAGTGTTTCATGTGTGTTAATTAGTTCTCTGAGTATGTATAATCCTCCTGTTGTTCCTGTATTTGTCTTACATTGTTTGATGTAACCTGGGTTTCATTTCATGAGGTTTAACACTGATTTGTATGTATTTGATGTGTCTTGTTTTCCCCCCTTGCTTATTAAACAGAGATGAGTAATATATGGGTTCCATATCAGTTATCTGCCTTTTTTAATTGATATTTTTTTCCATTCTTTTTTTCTTTAAAACCAAGAGGTCAGTCTGTGATGTTTACATCTACTGGTCACTAGTCTTTGTGTGATTTTTGTATGAGCTTGTGTTTCTGATCTCCTTCAATCACATGGAATAGATGTGAATGGAGCTTGTTGATTGAATCATTCATTTTCATAATATTATGCACATTTTCTTAAAATGCACATTTTACTTTAATCAGGGTCCATATTCTTATTAAATCTTAATTCCAAATGTTTTGCATGTTTCATGCACAGTTATTGGAATATTCCAGTATACAGGTATAATACAGGTTATTCTGTTCTGCTCTTTCCATTTATTTTGCCATGTTTTAGAAATTTTGTCAATTCATATTTTCACTGATGTCCTCTGCAAAAGCAGACCAGAAGCAGAAGTATGAATTATTAAAAAGTTACTCTTTTAAGTACTAGTCTGTTACGCTGCTTTCGCTCATCTGTAGTATTTGATTCATTCATTTATCTGAACAGTCATAAGCGACTACTGCCTGCTATCTTAGGTCTCAAAATTATTTCATGGACATAATTTCTGACTTGTCTGAAAATTTGTTGTGCACATGGTCCATCATGAATTCATTCAGTGCAGTTTGTTCTTCACGTTTAGATTAGATTCATGAATTTAGGATCAAATCTGAACGTACATGCATTTTGTAAATGACCCCCGGGACTAGTTATTCAAATATTCCATTTGACCTTTGAATCACATCACACTTCTGTTGATATATGTGCTGTTTTGTACTTTCTGGTTAAAGGGGAACAAACTGCATCACCAAGTGCTTTTTCAAAATCTTTATGGTAAAGTAGAGGCCTTTGATTTTATATCTAAGGAGATATTTAATACTGTAAAAGTGAGTGTTGTGTTTATCCAGGTCTCATCCAAGTTGTTTATGCCAACTTGGAATTAAGCAGTGCAAATACACTGCATAATAGATCGCAATGGAGGGAAAGTTGTTATCTGCCTGTATACACTGTCAAACTACTGCATATCTCAAAGGGTTTCACTTGGAAAATGAAACCAGGTTATTTGTGAGCTCATATATGTGTATAACAGAGCATAGCTGGCCCATTTTCTTCCATATGTATGGTTGAATGAGTTCCTATTTTTGTGCTAATAATGATTTGACAAAAATGCACAATTCACAATGTTGCCATTTAGCAAATGTGGTTGAAATTGAGGTCTAGCTGTTCGCTTTTCAGTGAATACTGTTTCTTAGTTGTGTAACTGGGACTCAGTGGATATAATTGTAGTAATTAGCTAAACATCTTAACACACAGTATACACATCTAGTCACAGTTTCATTTCAGCTCAAAGCTCACAGGAGTACAAAAGCTCTGCTTTCTCTGAGATCTCTGTTGTCGCCTTCTAGAAGCTCTTTGACAACTATTTGTTTAATAACTGACACAGAATGGAGACATCAAATATCTGCTTAGGGAAAATACTAGGACAGGCATTGAGTCATAAATCAATAGTGCAAAATACACCATAACATACATGTGTCGCTTCCAGAAATTGATTAGCTAGTCAAAAACTGTGTGAACCCACAAACTCAGCTGGAAGGCTTAAAGAAAAAGGAATGGAAGTAGAATTACAGTTCAAAATCACAGATCAGACCTTGGCGCTTGTCTTTCTGCCTCCTTGCAGGGGAGATGTAGGAAATGGTTGATTCCTCGGAACATCTGCCTGCTGGCCCAGTCAAGTCTCAGAACAGCTTCTGCTCATCTGCATGCTGCCGATGTTAATCAGTCATTCATTTAATGCATGCTAGCATGCCTCATAGCTATGGGAAGTGGAGCTGTCCCTTGAATAAAAACCAAATGATAGGATTGATATGTCAAAAAATAGTTTTTTTCCCCCCACCTAACTGCAACTGCATATACTTGAAGTGTTGACATGTTTTATGTGAGATTTGCCCCTCTGAGAATTGAAAAAGTGTGTTTGTGGATCTATATATGAGCATTAGTTTATTTTGTGACTCAAAAGTTTCTGTTGACCTTGTGTCCTCTTCTACCCCACTCCACCTCAAAGTTGTTTATAAGGGAATTTAGATTTCATCTGGAGAGTTTTTACACATGCACAAGTGTGTGTTTATAGCTGCTGTAACATCTATGTTCTGTTTGAATTGAAAATGGCCTTTTGTGTAAAAATGCATTACATTTCTTCCCACACACTACAAAATGGTATATTTAAACATAAAAAATAAATGATTCATAAAATGTTCATATGGATCTTGAAGGCTGTTTAGGAATTATAGATTACTCAGAAACTGTTTGTGTATTATCAGGCTGACTATGAAAGCTGTTATTTTCCTTTTTCATGAACAAAGATGTGATACGTGTGTGATTCTGTAGAAGCACTACTTTGCTGTTTACCATGAGAGTGAATAAAAAGCAACTGTTAAATTTTGTGCTGAAATACATTAAACTGGAGATGGACTGTGGAAACTTGCCACATAATTAAAAAAAGAAATAAATAAAAAAGAAATAAATGAAATAAAATTGTGACTTTTTATGTCAGACTTCTGACTTTTTTCCTCAGAATTGCAAGTTATAAACTCATAATTGTGTAAAGTTTACGTCTTACAGTTCTGACTTTTTTCTCAAAATTTATATAGAGTTTATATTGCAATTCATACTTTTTTACCCTTTTTGTGAGGAAAAATCTGAATTGTGAGATATAAACTCTTTTATCATTAATTTTAATTAATATTATATATTTTTGACATACATGTATTATTACTATTGATAGAAGTAGTAGTAGTAGTAGTAGTATTCATAATTATTATGCATAATGCATATGTTTTAATTTGTCTAATCATCCTGTAGTTATTACATTGTCAAAATGAAAAAATAATAATTAAATCTGCATAGTTATTAGACTATGGCTGTCTCTAAATTAAACATCTTACGGAATTTGTGTTACCTCTTTTGTTTTTGTCTTTCTCAGTGGGGGATTTGTAAGGCACTGTTGGAATGATATGTCTTCTGTGATATTCTCTGAATTGGAATTGCTGAATATGAACATTTCATACATGAAATTCATACATGAAGTCCAAAAGGAGGTTGCATTAGCTATCATGTTACTGCGATAGTTAATACTGTTATGACACAAATGCTAAATGCAATTTAGTTTTTACTTTGTTCAGTTACTCACAATTCCCACCAAGAAGTTAATGGGATGATAAATAGATAAAAGAGATTAAAATATACAACAGATGGAAATACAATAGAGAAACAGCAATAGAGAGAACACACTGGGTACACAGCATTAGGCTCTTTCTGCATCTCATGTTACATTTATTGCACTGCCCTCATTTGAGTTTCAGATGAAAGAACCTGCAGAATTTCTTAAGTGCAGGTCATATATCTTACTATTTAAACCATTCAAATTTCAATCTCTTTCCCTCGGTCACCAGTAAGACCACCATCGGCAAGAGTGTTCGACTCAATTTTCTTCTGTCCAGCTAAACTTCAGCATCACAGCGACTGCCATTTCATCAGCAGACGTTAACATGGCTCTTCAGATTTTGTCTTGAAAATGCATAAATAAATAAAACACATTTATTTCCTCTGAGTGCTTGGAAAATCATACCAGATTGAACAACTGAAATCATTCCGGAGGCAATGCTGTTCAGGAAAGTGAAATGCAAGGACACTGGTTTTCTCTTGTCACTGGACTCTTAAGTGACTCTTCAACAATGTCAAAAGAGGAGAAAAAGTAAGGGCAAATCAAGCTACATAGTTTTAATCTTTTCAGCTAAGAGCATCTTTTTAATGCTCTAATTTATTCTCTGTCTTTTTTTCCTACATGAAAAATGGAGGTACATTTAATGAAATTCTGCTTTCATTACATTCCTACATCGTGTTTTTATCACAAAACGTTATGCCGTCCTTGACGGTAGCACTCGAAAGCAAATACCTGCTTTATGCGACCAGTTGTAAAATACAAATAAAAAGCCAATTTATCTGTTTGCAAGAGTGCATCAGCCAAAGAAAAATCTGTTCCGCCTTCAAGAATCTGTTGAAGTAGACAGAAGGTAAGCATGTTAATACGCTGTTTCACGTCTGTTGATCAGCTCTGTGTTAAGTGTTAGTTTGTGTGTAGGATGTGTTTGAATGCTGTACTGTCTGGGGGCTGAAGCTTGTGTTGCGTTCGAGTTGGGTTTCTGTTTGGCTGCTTTCATACATCAATTTATTTCATTTGGTACAGTCTGGCAGACTGCAGCAGTAACCGTTGATATTTACTGGTCACCAAAACAGATGAACAGATTTAAATTCTGTCTTAGAAGCTGAAGAACTTATTAGAACCTAGAGCTTAGAAGCCGCTCATTATACTCATAGCTCATACATGTAAACTCATTACCAATTAGACTACAATATTCTTTCGCAAGTACACAAACAGTGGCTAGCTGAATACATTTGACAATAATACTATCAGCCCCCTAGTATGAACACAATAGCACTAGCATGTTGGACAGCACACTAGAAGTGTGTTAGTCAAGCATTCATGTTTGCATACTTGTGCAAAGTACAGTATTTCTTTCTGGCCTAAATTTTAACACTTAATCCTTGTTTACCTTCAAAGAGACTATTTGCCCTTTTGTTTGATCTAATGGCTCTCTATCTTTAGTTTGGATTAGTTTTATTTCTAGAGTGAGTGCTTTCCCAAAGAGGATTATTCCTGTGTGTTGCTTTTGATCATAAGCATTAAGTCTCGTTGTCTGATCAGTATTTCAGATCTCTCTGTTGCCTCTGTTGTGATGGAGGTCAGCTGAACTAAATGGGCCAGTATGGACTTCACTTCCTTTCACTACGCCTGGTATACTACGCCCCCGTATTCTCCAAAGCTCCACTCTCGTTCTCAGCCCAGAAATGCCATCCACGGCGAAGTCAAAGCCGTCGCCGCCGTCCGCGGCAAAGTCAAAGCCCGCCGGCTTTTCCTGTGGTAAGCCCGCCGGCGGTTCCGAAGCCAGTGCCTGCTCCACGAAAGCGCCTCCCAGAGCACCCCCCAGTGCCTGCTCCTCAAAAGCTCGCTCCAGTGTCGGCTCCAGCCCCAGAGCTTGCTCCAGAGTCGGCTCCAGCCCTAAAGCACGTTCCAGTGCCAGCTCCTCGAAAGCGCTTCACTGTGCCTGCTCCTCAAGAGCGCCTCCCAGTGCCAGCTCCACGTAAGCGCTTCCCTGTTCCCAAGTTAAGCCCACGGAGGGCTCCTGTTCCCCTGCTAAGCCCAGAGAGGGCTCCTGATCCCCAGTTCTGCCCAAGGAGGGCTCCTGTTCCCGAGTTAAGCCCGGAGAGGGCTTCTGATCCCCAGTTCAGCCCACAGAGGGCTCCTGATCTCCAGTTAAGCCCCAGAAGCGTCCTCAAGTATTTTTTTGGGGGGGAGGCCATATAGCTATGGCCATAGTGGCCGGGCCAAGGGCCAAGGCCACGGAGGCAGATCCGCCATGGCTCCCCGAGCTCCCTGCATTATATTTAATGTTGTTTTCTTGTGATTGGATCAAATAAAATGCATTTTAATAGAAGGTGTAAACGGGGCCTTAGTTAAAATGACAAATAAGATTAGTTTCATCAGTAGATTTGATAAACAACCCTTTATCATCAAGAACTATAATTGTATATGCTTCTTGAGTTAAGCTGCTATGGGTAAATGCTATGAAATATTGTCATAAATTTCCCCAAAATTAAAAGATAGAAATAAGGCATTATATTCTCACTGAAAATGAAGCATAAAACAAAACAAAGGAATTTAAATTAATGTTTATACATCATGACAGACATTGTTTTGCAGTTGCAACTAATGTCTTGATCGAAATGGTAAGAAACATGTTTGTTTGTTTGTTTGTTTTCTTTTGTTTTTTGGGGGGTGAATTGTGGTAGGAATGTGGGTGAACAAGTTTTGTGAGATTCGTTGTGGTTCTTGATGTCACATAAGTTCTTCAGCTTATTAGTTTCTGAGTTCTTTAGTAGTAGCAGTACATTAAAGCAATAAGCCCCACGAGGCCATGCATTAAAGTGACTTTACCAGGGCTAAGATCAGTGGTGTTAGATAAGATTCAAAGTGAAAAACCTTTAACCTGTAATACTTAAACATATGGTAAATGCATGGCCTTGCTTGATTTATTGCTTTTAGAAATTGGCAGCAGCATCAATATAAAGGACATGAATATTCAATAATAAAAATTAAATGAATTAATAGTAAAAAACCTATGGAAGCAGAATAATGACTTTAGTTTTTGAAACATAAAGCATGCTGAATTCCACAAATCGAAAAAAAAAGATGCACTGCAATTAACAGTGCTTGCATTTTAATGCCTTGTATTTCCAGGGCTTGCATTTTTAGGTCCTGAAATATAACATAGTTGTTTATTTAAGCTGTGAATATTTCATTTCAAAATATTTCACACACATTTTCAGAATTAAAAATTCAATAATTCATATTCACCTTCCAGAATTCACTTCCAAAATATTCAATCTGTTTAAAAATACGATGTATAATATTCGACAGGCAA
>JAFVLL020006168.1:0-20312 GCA_021397915.2 Tor tambroides | reverse complement strand
CACACACACACACACACACACACACACACACACAGAGACAGACACAGACACTAGGGGTGACCCCGAATAGTCGAAGATTCGATGCTTCGATAGGAGGAGCCTGATTTGACTACCAATCTCACAGTTGAATATTCGCGGGGTGTTATGATCATGCCATTTTGGCTATATGGGGGTGCGCCAATGTCTGATTTCACATAAAACTACCGGTTTTCTCCCAAAGTTAATATACAGCCTAAGATAATGCTGTAAATAAGAATCTGAACAGAAGGAATCTTTAAATAAATAAATATTTTAATGTGAGTGAATAAATCCAACTACCCCTATAGATTTAAGTTTCACTTTCTATAATTCGTGACATCTTGGAGGCAGGGATTTAAATCTTTAACAAGACTCAAATTGACACAGGCAGAGTGATGGACTGGATTTTTTCGGTCGGGTAGGGTACAAGTGATTTCAAAACATTTCAGCTGGTTGATATATATCGTGTATATATTATTTATCTCGTATACGATGCATTTGGTTGAGTTGCGCTGCAGTAAAGCGCTTCATTGTACGGTGATTATCTCTTCAGCGCGCAGGACAAACAACAATAGAGAATATTAATAACTATGACTGGGACTGTCATATACATAATATAATGAGAACACTATTATAATGAAACACTGTGAATTTTTAGAGTTTAGTTGCCGTGTTTCTGCACGTTGTTGCATGAAGAACGCGTCCACAAAAAGAACGCGTCAACATATTATTCAACTATCAGTCGACTATCGGCAAGATTCGAAAATTCTGATTCGACTGTGAAAATCCTTAGTCGGGGACACCCCTAATACACACACACACACACACACACACACACACACACACACACACACACATATACCTCATGCTGTACATATGGGTGAGTGTGAAGACCGCTTGATAGTTTTGAATAGTTTTCAATATTAATACACTTCTTTCAAAAACATTCAAAATCCAAACTTCTGAATATGAAAAATATTTGTGTAACCTGTGTAAGGAACATGAATGTGCATCAAACCTAGCTTGTGCTTGTAAACCATTCAAAGGTTTTGTATTTTAACTCCTAGTGAATCATACTGTTCTGGTTGGTTTGGATTTAAAAGCACTCTTTTATTGCATGTAGATGTTGCCATATGGTGTGTACAAACTGCATGAACAGATTTGCTATGAAAAAGAAAGCAGCCTGGTACACTTGATTTCAGTAGAGTTAAATGAATAACATCATCCAAACTGCATGTTGTTATTGCTCTTTTGAAACTCAAAATGATTTGTTCATAAATCGGGATTGATTCATTCATAAATTCAGCTCACTAACTCAATGACCTGCTTGCAAAAGTTGTCAAGTTACACAAGGCCACACAGTTCAATCTGATTACCAGCTATTGTAAAGGACAGACAAGAACTACAGTGCACCCGGCTTATGAGATAAAGAAAGCTTTATTTTAACAATATGCAAATCTTTCATATCTTATAAAGTGCTGAATTAAACTGCCTCTGAGTAACTACAGTATGTTCTTTTTTTTGTCATCATTAAGCTGGGAAAGCACACCACTGCCATTTACATATTTTCTCTATCATCATCTACTTCCATTACCACTAACCTAAACACATTAGCAGACGAAGAAGTAATTAAATCTATTTCATTATACTGGGGTTATTAAAGTGTGTTTCTCCAGCATTGGACTTGTTTTTTAAATGACAGTTTCTCTAATCTTTTTTTATTGGTTAGTTAAACTTGTAAAGCTCCTAATTGGTTTATTAGTCTGCTGCCCTCCGTCCTAATTCTCTCTGCACTAAACTGATAATGCCTTGCAAACGAGATGCAAAACACTTTGTTAGAGGACCAAAGTTCTAGAACTTTTTCATTTTCGTCAACATGTTACATTGTGATTCCAGTTGCATCATGGTGCTGTTGTTCCATCTTTGAGATTTCCTGGATGGCCATTGGCTAAAAAGTGTTGGGTGGTATTTGTTTGGCCATACAGTGCTTGTAGGTCACAAGAAGTTGGCTTCATACTCTGTACAAGAGCTCAATGAGTGTTCATTGCATATCTGTTATGATAGCTGCTACTGAAAGAGTTTGTGTTTTGAACCATGTGTTGGTGCAGGGTTTGAAGGTTACTCCTTGGTGCCCTCCATCTATCCACTGGAGACACTGCACAACTCACTGTCCCTTAAGCAGGTGGACGAGTTCCTTACCACGTTGTGTAAGAACGGGAGCGAGACACAATTCAAGAGGCTCAAATGTAAGTGGACAAACACAATCACGTTCATTATTACACTTGATTGTCATGAAATCTAATTTACATGAAGACGTTGATCACATTTACATCAAAGTTATAATTATTTACACTGAACGGACACCAAACGCCAATGTGTAGCTATAAACTTCTTAAATTGTCTGAATTGCCACATACATTTAAAATAGGCCTTAGCATTTAGGTTCTTCATTGACCTCAATGGTACCTTTAACATCCACAGAACCTTTCTATTCCGCATAAAGTTTTATAGTTCACCCAAAAATGAAAATTCTGTCATTAATTACTCACCCTCATGTCGTTCCAAACCCATAAGACCTTCGTTCATCTTTGGAACACAAATTAAGATATTTTTGATGAGATCCGAGAGCTCTCTGACCCTCCCATAGACAGCAAGGGTACTACCACGATCAAGGCACAGAAACGTAGTAAGGACATCGGTAAAATAGTCCATAGGTGCATTCCAAACGCAGGGACGCAATTCATGCGACATCAGTGGTTCAACCATAATTTTACGAAGCTTTTTATGAAGCTTTCTGTATCTTGATTGTGGTAGTATCTTTGCTGTCTATGGGAGGGTCAGAGAGCTCTCGGATCTCATCAAAAATATCTTAATTTGTTTTCCAAAGATGAACGAAGGTCTTATGGGTTTGGAACGACATGAGGGTGAGTAATTAATGACAGAATTTTCATTTTTGGATGAACTATCCATTTAAGAGATTCCTCACACTAAAAATGGCTTTAAACAACTGTTCATTGAAAGGTTCTTTGGGGAAACCAGAAATGGTTGTTCTGTGGCATGGCTGTGAAAACACCCTTTTGGAACTTTTATTTTTAAGAGTGTATATTCTTTTGTTTTCTCTTCAGCCCTGTCTGCCATGTTTGAGTCACACTCCCAGCCATCCATAGATGTTGATAACCAAGAGACCCCAGTATCAACCCCGGTCCAGAACCAACCAACTTCACAGTCTCTCTGGTGTGAGTATACTGCACTTTACTATGATATACACCCACTTTATTATGTACACTTTGCTTGGCCCTTCTTTTGCCTTCAGAACTGCCTGTATTCTTCATGGCATAGATTCAACAAGTTGCTGAAGACATTCCAGAGAGATTTCGGTCCATATTGACATGATAGCGTCACGCATTTGCTCCAGATTTTTCAGGACACTTCAGATGCGGATTTAAAACACTGAAATGAAATGGTGTGTACACAGTATACTGTAGTGCATGGTTTCATATCATTACTAAGTTATTGGATTAATTGGAGAAAGGACAGCAGTATGTTTGCTATCAAAGCAGAGAGGACTTGCACATTAGCAGCACCTCACGCTTCATATTTGGTGCAAAATTTAGTTGAGTTGTCAGGTTTATTCTAGTTTTTAGCACTGCCATTTAGATGATTACTGTTGGCTTTTAATGCTGCAGATTCCCCTGAGAGTTTAGTGATTTATGTTCAGTCTGTGGCTTTAGAAGCAGCTTTCAGTAAAAATCTAGGTTGCGTTAGTCACTCCGTTGTCTGGCTTTTTGTAACCCATTTACTATAAAGTCATTGTTTGTGAAAGTGGGGCCAGGAACATGCTGGAAGACAAAAGTATCTTTCAGATTAATAGTGTAATTGTTCTGTTTTTGGTTATGTAACATTAGTTCCATGAGCCTCTGTACGTAGGACAATACAGCAGGATGTCGGTTATTTAAATACGGTCATGTGAAATGATGATTTATGAAACAAATTCTGAGAATCTGCCAACAGATTCTGGTTTGGCTTACTTTATAGTATGTTTTTTAAAGATTGATTGCGAGTGCTGTGATTGCTTACTGTGACACAAGAAGTACCAACTGGATTTGAGCATATTATGAATTTTGCCTGCAATTGGTTATTCAGATACTGAAGCCCCACCCCAAAATCACACCATTGGTTGAGCCAGTGTTGCTGTGTTAGGATACAGGATGATTACTGTAAATTAATATAGAAAATGTTTTATATACGTTCTACTGTTCTTTTATTAATTGATACTTTTTCAGCAAGGATGCATTACACTGATCAAAAGTGAAAGTGAATAGAATGTCTACTTCAAATAAATGCTGTTCTTTTGAACTTTCTATTCATCATGGTTTCCACACAAAATGAAGCTGCAAAACTGTTTGATAAGAAATGTTTCTTGAGCACAAAATGAGCATATTAGAATGATTTCTGAAGAATCATGTGACACTGAAAATTCAGCTGTGAAATTACTGTACATTGAACAATATATGAAAACTGTTTTACAGTGGACAGTAGTGCATAAATGTTTTCTTTTGAACTAAAACATTATTTCAGCGAAAATTAGATTCCATTTTATTCAAAGTAAATTTGATTAAATTAATGAACATGACATTACTAAATTTAAAGGATTTTTTTGTCAAGACAATTACTACAAAAAATTCTGGACATGGAGCTTTAACTCTGTGTGTGTGTGTGTGTGTGTGTGTGTGTGTGTGTGTGTGTGTGTGTGTGTGTGTGTGTGTTTGTGTGCGCAGACGCCAGCGGCCCTCCCAGTACCGTATCCAGTGCCGGTCCCTCATCTCCATCTGTATCTGAGCCATCATCCAACTTCAGATTCAACAGCGAGTAGAGTAGACATCTTGGAAACATTTTCTTGCATCCATTCAGTTTCAGTTTCACAGTATCTGTTTAAAGGATTGAGGTTAAGATTGATACAGTCCTAGTTATCTACTTGGAAGCTGTTAATATTGTACTATCTGCACTTCTGCCTGAACAATACAGACCCTCTTTGACTGTGATTCAGCTGATAGTTTGATCTGTCAGCAAATACAGCTCTGAAACCAGTAATTAGCTTTTCCGATGTACTTCTGAGCTCCAGTGGAGTTAGATAGTAATTATGATCCCAGATTCAGTGGCAGAGAGACAGACATTACAGACAATAGTAATTGCCTGTGCATCTTTTTTTGTCACCCTACAGAGTAATGCAACACAAATAAATACTCAAAGGAACATTAGACCAATGAGTCCACAAAAAATATATTTAATCATTCAGATCCAGTTGTGTAATTTTAATTGTACCACTATTTTTTCAGTTTGTGTATATTAGAATTATTTTATGATTTTTTTTTTTAGATGTTTGATTTCTTTTTTGATCACATGATTTGTTTTTAGATTGAAATGAAAATTGCTGTATTTTTATTACATGAAATGCAAAGATAAGGTTTGAGAATGATTAAAGGGATAGTTCACCCAAAAATGAATATTCTGTCATCAGTTACTCACCCTCATGTTGTTCCAAACCTGTATGAATTTATTTCTTCTGTTGAACACAAAAGAAGATACTTTGAAGAATGTTGGTAACCAAACAGTTGACGGTACCCACTGACTTACATAGAATTTTTACCAAACTATGGAAGTAAATGGCTACCGTCAAACCTTTGGTTACCCACATTCTTCTTTTGTGCTCAGCAGAAGAAACTCAAACAGCAACTTAAATGTGAGTACTGTAAATGACAGGATTTTTATTTTTGGGTGACCTATCCCTTAAAATGAGCTGCAATAGACTTTTCAAGAATGTTCATCTGTTTGCAGACTGCTGTTGTGTTTACTGTGGAGAGTTTTAATTAAAGTATATTTAATTTTAGAGACTTATATTACTTAATAAAATTTCTTTAAAAGTGTCTTTGTGATATTTTTACGAATGAAAGGCATTCACCGAATCACTGTGACTTAAAAACCTGGCATGATTTGTTGTTCTCTCCGACCTAATTGAGGTTTTGAAATTCAGTCTGTGGTGTGAGAGTCTCAAAGAGTGTGATGCAAAACAATAATGATGACTCATGCTTTGCCTTCAGCTGTGCTGCTGTGTTGCTATAGTGACGGATTCTCATCTTCAACTGAATGAGTGACTGCGTGTGTGCGAAGACAGCGAGTCATCACAGGCAACCCGCAAGCTAAAGATGAAGTCATACTGTGCTCTGTTAGCTCATTTGCATTCATATGGGGACAAATATGCCAAATGTCCAGTAGATATTTTCCCACAGGAACCTGACGGAGTGGAATAGTGAAATATACAGAATCGGGTCTTTGAAGTGAATGATATTGTGCATATTCGCATAGCCTAGTTTGAATTGCATAGTAGCTGCATAATTCATTTCACAATTTATGCGCGATATAAATTCCGACAGGTTACCGACACCATTAATCAAATCGAAAAGACAATATCATAAATTGCTCCCACCTCTCTGCCCTAAAATAATGCTGGTAATATAAAAAGACATCGTTATAGCAACCAGGAGCCCAGTACTCCGCGGCAGTGAGCTGGCCAATTAAGAAGCGTGTCATCGTCCGGTGCTCAGAGAGACTAGGAGGCTAACAACCAATTTAGATCCAGCCAGAAGATTTCTGGAAGAGGTGTGGGTTGCTGTGGACGCTCGAATAGTATGAGGTAATGTTATTGTAAAAGGAGAGGAGGAGAAACTGTTCAAACGACTGTTCTGTGTTCAAACATCTATCGACAGTAACACCACAGATTTCCTCAGGAAAAAAACAACACTTAAATTAACTTAGATTCGGTCTTCACAAAGAATTAATATTAACTTCGGAGTGTTTAAACTTTAAAAGCGTTAAAGCTTACATTACTGATGAAATTCATGTTGTTTTTACCTTGTATTAGCTATCCTAAAGCTTTCGCTAACAAAAATAGTCCAATGTACAAAACAATAGAAACAAGACGAACACTGGAATATTACAGTAATATTAATATTGATTCCTCTATTATTAATCAGTCCTCAAGTAATTTTTAATATGATCAATTACTGAGACGTAAGAAACAAGAAAAAGATGGGAAAAATATAACCTACTACGGAAAAAGCGAGTGCGCGGCGCGATACATGAGATACAAATGTAACGCCGGTAAGTTTACTTGAATGAGCGTTACGATTTTTAACGATAACTTATAAACCTATAAATTCAGAATTGTTGTGAGCTCCAGTGTTGTTAATCAATGGTATATGCTTTCATCGAAGCCATCTGTTCGCATTATTTCAATGTTTTTTTGTTTTTTTTTACATAATCCAAATTTATCCGCGGAATTCCTGGTGGAAAACCATTTACTCATGACGCCTATGCAGACATTTCCACCAATCAGAGTCGCAGCCCAGCAAATCATTCCAAATATCATGCCAAAAAGAGCTCGCCCTCTCCCATGAAGCACCAACTTTCATTAACAACTTTAAATTATTAGTTTTATATTTCACAGTCGTTTTTATTTTGATTAGATTGCAATGCAATGTAGTTCTTTCTCTCACTAAAATATAATTACAATTGTTTTTCTTTAAATAATTAAAAAAAAGGTTGAAATGTTGTGATCCACCTCATAGCTGGCTGGCTTGATTCATAGCTTATAATGTTTTAAGGAAAATTTTTGTAAAAATGCCTATGGAACAAATACTTATAGAACAAACAGTGCTTAAAGTTGACAGGCACTTTTGTTCCGATTGACCAATCAGAATCAAGTATTCAGACAGCCTATTGAAAATGAAATAATAAAGAGATCCACACAGAAAGAGTTTTCCAAATTTTGATGTTTTTTATTGATGATCACCAGGATGGTTCCCTTTACAGTAAATCAGCAGAAATCTACTTTTGCATTGAGCTTTTAAAGACAGAATGTTGAATATTGCACTAAAGAAGAGAACTAAGATTCATACAGCGCCAAAGAACGAGGAAATATCACAGCATCTTCTCAACAACATCTTAGGGCAAACAGAAGCCAAGCCCAATAATATATGCATATTTCAGTACCATAAAGACAATTAGCTTCAAATATATCTTCTTAAAATAGTTTTAATTCTGATTATTAAACGATTACATTCAGGAGTATAACTAATAAGGTCACATGCAAAGATGGATATGTATACATGACATATGGCCAAATGAATCCATCACATGATGATGCATTTGATGTAGAATGAAACTGAACTAATAGAGATTCGTAGAGGTACTTCTTTTTACCTTTAGGAAATTAGAATTACAATGACCATAGAACTTTCTTAAAAGAAAGCATTTCACATAAATGACCACGTCAGCTATTTTGATTTATGTACAGGTTACGCCATTTGTTTTGATTTCTGTTTCTATGGGGCAGTCGTGGCAGGAATTGTCGGTGGGGGGAGCGAATATCCAGCGCTCTCTCCACCCTCAATACCACGACTGAGGTGAGACCCTTGAGCAAGGCACCAAACCCCCAACTGCTCCCCGGGCGCCGCAGCATTGGCTGCCCACTGCTCCGGGTGTGTGTTCACGGTGTGTGTGTGCGTGCGTGTTGTTCACCACTCACTGCTGTGTGTGTGCACTTGGATGGGTTAAATGCAGAGCACAAATTCCGAGTATGGGTCACCATACTTGGCCACACGTCACGTCCTTTCCTTTCCTTTTTTCATTGTAAAGGAGGAAACCTCATGTCTATACTGTATTTTGTTTTCAGTATGGTATAGTTGTGAAACAGCCCTCTGCAAACCAAAGTTTTTGAATCTTATTTTCAAGAGAGTTATGTATCTGTACTAAAATCAGCAACAGCTGAACATGTGATATTTTGTCATGAGTCACTCACGATTCTAACCAGTTCTCTCTGTGACCCATTTTCTGAGGTTCACTGTTCCATGTGCATATTTTGCTAGTTCTTTGTTCAAGCAGCATCCAGCGAAGCAACTTTTACATTCAAAAATATTATTTAAAGTTAGTGCATTCATCTTTAACACAAAACCAATTTTGTGTAAAGAAATCACAGCTAATCAACAAGACCATATAGTACTTGTTACTAAGGCCAGGTATTTGAAATAAAACACTCATGTTTTCAAATAGGAAAATATATCCACACCATACGACGTACAGTACAGATTCAGCCCATTTTAACAATCCTTCTAGCAAAAAAATAAAAGAATTTGGTATCAGTGCGGGTTTGTGTACACCGGTGGAATTGGGTGTGATTTTGCGAATAATTCTGTATATATCTAACCAATGAACTAGTAAAATCTTCAAGGCTTTTTGAGGCCCTTCAGCTAAGTTCTTAGGCTTTGACCACCACTGCTAACCTGTGCGTTCTCAGCAAGTAAAAGTACACAAAGACCCTGTCACTTTGACCACCTCAAAGACAACTTCTCTGAGAGAACTTAAATCTACATTCAAACAGAAACTTAAGCCTACTGCAATTCATAATACTGACGTTTACATTTAAAAAAATAAATATAAAATCAAGACAGACTAAAAACGAACCACTCGCTGCAAATATACTGGATTAGGGTTAGGAGTGCAGTGTTTCAGAGCTTGTTTTGGAACAGGATGGATGATGGCACTGCTGCCTTTGAAAGCAAAGGTTCTTTCAAGGACAAAACTATTGTGCAGTTACCAATGAGGCCTTGATGTTTTGCTACTGAAGACACTGTTCACAATATAACTGAAGATGTAGAGCCACTGTCAAATCATTTCAGTTCCAAAGGCAATGACAAGTTGCTAATGTTTTTTTTTTGCTTCCAGTGCAGACAGAAACACTAACTGTTAGCTTGTTTTTTAAATTATATAACCTCAGGTTAGGTTGAATTCATAATTTTTACTACTTGTAAAGATATAAGCCATAAAAATGCCAATTAACGTATTAATACTAGCAACAAAAGTCAAAAATGTATCTTAACCTGTTCCTGTTCTAGTACTTTAAGAGTATTTGTTCTGACCTCTGTACAATTTAATTTAGATAATAACTAGCTAAAGTAGTTGATGACCACTTTGTCAGACCAAAAAACAAACTTTGATCAGTCATGTTAAATGAATTTTTTCTATTTGTTTTTTTCAAATAAATTAAGATACTTAATTATTTACAGTACATGATGCCTATCTACCAAACTGACTTCATTTTAGAAAAGTGCAATCGTAATTGGTGCAACATAATGTAATTATTACTTCAATTCAATTAAAACTTTAATAGCGTAAACCTAAAGAAGTAAGGCTATAAAGAATTTCTAATTTCAGTTCATCCAAAATAAATGTATGTTAGTAGACATATTGTTGTGTGTGTGTGTATGTATAAGTATGTAATGACTCAGCGTTTTCTTTGTCAAACAACACACAAAAGGCACATGAGGGTAACCCTCACTGTCTGCTCTCACAGCAACCATTCAATTCTGTTGATTAGTCTCTCTATAACAAATGTCTCTACTGCTAGATTTTGATGTATAGTGTAATTTCCACCACCCGCTTCCTTTCAAACAAGTTAAACCCAAAGTGCTTGTGAGTCAGAGAGTCTCAGCTTGGGGGAAAATAAAATCAGGTCAAGTATATCAACAACACAAAAAACAAAACATTCATCATGTCACAAGTCTGAATCCTCTACACCAAAATAAAAAACGGATTCTTTGAAATGTTATTAGCATTGTTGGTCTTTAAGTGGCCACATTCAGTCATATTTCCACTCAAGCAACGGAATATCATGTAATTGGCAACTCTAACGGTGGTCTACTCAATAAATGGGCAGATGGTTTTCAAGCTGCTCTTTAGTAGTTTGCTTTTGAAAAGAGATCTAGACCCCAACAGATCCCCACAACAGATCACTAGATTAATATATCTACAAAGTTTAGTCCAAGCCAGAGAGCGTCATGCTTTAGAACAGTAATTGCAATCCCGAAAAAAAAACACAAAACTGTTATTCTTTCTATATCAATTTGCCTTCTATAACCTGAGTCACATGATCATATTAGAGCCTAGTCATCCAAAATCTGTCATATCAGTGGGTCAGTAGTTTGTAAAGATGCCATCTACTTTGCTTTACTCTTATAAGCATGTACATATACATGTACAGTCTTCACTACTATCACATTATTAAGACGAAACTGCTGGATTGCTTAAGTGTTTGAATAGAGAATGATCCATCTTTTGTCACCCAAGGGACACAAATCTTGGATTATGTTTGATTTTATAAGTCGGCATTTGAAAGAATTGAGATTTGGCACAGTTATTTCTTTCTTCATTCTATCTGCTGGTATGTGATCTCACGGGGAGACTGTGTCTAGCCTCATTGTAACCGTAGTTCGCAAGACAGCTACTCTGAACTTTTTTGAGTCTGTTCTCAGAGGTTGTTTGCTCTAAGGCCTTGTGACCTTATGTTTAAAGTATTTTCTCCCAGGCAACTGTGTCTATATGCGGTATGTGTGCTGAAAATGATGATAAAGGATGTGAAACATTAATCAGATGATGTATTAACCAATTCACAGAGGGCATTTTTTGTGCTTCGAATTCAAAGTAGAGGCAGGAGAAAATCTTGGTCTCTAAGTTATGTTAAAGAATATGAGAAAACTCAATTGCAATGCAACTTTAGCCTACTTGAACATTATATTATTATTTCATAGCAGCTAGCTAGTGAACATTCAGTTTTCTGCCAAAGCCTTGCAGATGCAATCAAAAATGTACAATAGTTTCAGGACTAAAGCTTATAATAAAGTCCTTTGACAGCACTAGGATTTTGTTGCATTTTTTTGAGGATTAGAATACAAACTATAAATGGCAGCGGATGGAAGGCTGTGGGTGGAGTAACTCATCTAAACCTAAAAGATTAGAAATGAATGAGGAATGAAAGAAAAGCTCTAAATAGAAAACCAATTCAAAATTCTATTTTGCAGGCTGGGAAAGATTCATCCTGCATGACCACTGTGCTGCTACTGGCCAAGACCATTATATTCAGGTCCTGCTGTTTCTCATGGGTCTGCTGATACCAGTCCCGAGTTACCTCTGTGTCATGTGTAGGGATTAAAGTGACCTAAATGAGAAGAAGATGGTCAGATTAAATATGAATTGCAGTGTTTTGCTTGCAATTAAGACTTTAGGACAGGGGTTTTCAATTCTTATATTAAACATTTAATTAATATCTTGATTGCACTTTAATTTTGACAGCCCAGAAATTTTTTTAAATTTGTTTTTGTTTTTTTTGCATATTTCCCAGTGCCCCCTTGTGTCCCTAGACCCCAGTTTGAAAACCCCTGTTTTACGGGATTACTACAACAAACATACGAACTCATCCATATATTATATTTTAGTGTAAAGTCAAATCATACCTGGAGATTAGTGCCCCATTGTGCTTTCCCTTCTAGGAGTGCATCTAGAACTGCACGACTGGGTTCACCACTGCCTGGGTCATTTCCACTGACGACATAGTATGCTGCTCGCACTCGCTTGAAGAACTCTTGATCAACATTTTTAGCACTGCAGTGGTTGGGAATGTAAGCTAGGTCGACGTAGATGGGTGGTCCAGGTGGAGTCCCAGCGCTGGATTTCAGGTTGGAGCCTAAAAGAATATACCATTGGTTATCTGCATGTGTGGTTTAGTGAAGAACCACTGCTGTACAGTGGAGATATTTGTCTGGCTTATGCTGACATTTCTTCCATGTTATGGTTGATTGCAGATAAATGGACAACATCAAAAAATATGTACTAGCTTGTCTAAATAAATTAAAAACAAAGGACTAAAAACAAAAATCAGTTATTTTAAATGCTACAAGTGAATTTAGGTATCACAACATTATGTACAGTACGAAAAATAGATGTTCTTTTTACTTTTAACAGTATTAAATAGAGTTTTTGAAGAATTAATTTAAGTGAGTGTTACCTGACAGTGGAGATTATCTAAAAGTAAATATAGGTAAATTAGCATGCGCAATTAAATATCCAATATTGACTGATAAATGATTAAAATCTCTAACATCACTCAATAACCAATATGGTACTACTGTGTCGTGCATGTTTGTACCTGCATTACTCTTAACGCCATTGACCAATCCTCTTCCTGGGTTGTAGATGTCTCCCCTGGATCCCTGTGTCTCAGCCATTTTGGACAAACGAAAAGTCTTCTCCGAATCTTTTCTTTTAAGATCGTGAGGTGAGGAGTCTTTGGATGTCTGCTTCACAGGGGTAGTTGATCTCCTGCTTTTTGCATCTCCCTTACGTGCCGGCGATGCAGACTTTCCTAGTGTCTTCCTCAAGCCTCTATTTGTTTTAAGTTCTTTCTTCACTGGTCGTTCTGTGTGGGTCTGGCCATTAAGAAGGGCCTCTGGGTCCACCATGCACACATCAGGGTGTGGTGGGTGAGGAAGAGGGTCTTTCATTGGGATGGGAGGGGGATCGTGACTCCTTGGGGAGGAGGAATGATGGCTTCCTCCGCTACCACCAGCTGCAGACATTTTGTCGACAGGTAGATGTTCTGCATCTTCATCAGAATCAAGGTTCCCTTCTGCTGTAATTGAAGGACATTCCTCAGTCTCTGGAGGAACATCTGAGTCAGACTGAGATGGGAGTGACTCGCTCAAAGATGTGGGAGGAGTTTCCTCCCCTGCTAGCATAATGCCGTGCCCAGTCGCTGTACCACTCGGGATGCTGTGCGATCCCTCCTTACCATCTTCATGGCGACTGTGGGGATGACGATGCTGCTGCTTGTGAGATCTCCTTTTGACAGAGTGCTGCTCACGCTCATCACCATCATCATCCCTTGAATGATCGCTTCTAGCATCTTCCTCTCCGTCCTCACTCGATAGTTCGTGTGGGCTTGGATTAATAAAAGACGGAGAGATATCTCCTTTTCGGTGTTTGAAGAGCGAAGGTGAATGTGAGGACATGGCCTCCATACCAAGATCAGAGGGTCGAGTGAACTCCTCATCTGACTTCTTGGAGACCTCAGGATAACAAGCCTGTGCTCCTGATAGTGGAGTTGGTGGACGTTCTTTTGAATCATACTTCACTTCCTCCTCTTCGTCTCCCTTTTCCTCCCTTTTACCTTCATAAACATCTTCTCCATAGCCAGGTGGAGCCTTTAGACATACAACATCCTCATGCTGCATTGTGGATGGAAAGGCACTATGCTGGCTGGACTCAACTGTATCTGCTTTTTTGCTGTCTATTTCCATTTTCCTTTCTTCTGTTTGCTCTTTCTTCTCTTCCATTTTTTCTTGATGTTCCTTTTCTACAATTTTTTCAATTTGTTCTACCTCTTTGTTTACTTTTGACTGCTCGGTTTTCCCTTCACTATTGCTCTGCTGCTCTGACTTCTTGCCATCATCTAGGCTCTCTCCCATCTTTTCTGACTTCACTTCGACCATCTTTTCAGGTTGTATTTGTTCTTCCTCCATTGCTTTATGTTTTACTCCTTCTTTGTCATCTGACTTGTGCTCCTCTTCATATTCCATCTTGCTTACTTTTGCTTCTTTCATTTCAACCCCCTCCTGTACTTTTTCAGGCAAGTCTTTAATTTCCTCAGACTTCTCTGCCCCTTCTTGCTTCATACTTTGTTCACTTTGTGTGTTAGTACTGAGAGTCCCACATGTTGTTACTGGCACCTTCTGAGAAGTTGTCATTTCTGTTGGCCCATCTGTGGTTTGCAGATCAAATGAATGTAATATTGTGGTTGAGGGTTTTACATCAGCATGTTGCTCTGGTAAAGATGCTGTGCTTAATTTTTCAGTAGCTGAAGATCTTTCACATTCAATTCTGCAAGGTAAAGTTCCCTCCTCAAAACTGCCTTTGTTGTCCTCAGGCTCATCATCAGAGGATTTTTCCTGTGACTGTTTTTCTGCAGAGTCAGCCTTCTCCAAATGTGCAATGTCAAACTTAAGGGATGTCACAGATGCCACCTCAGCCGGGTGAGCTGCATGCTCAGAAGTTGCTGATTCTGGTGATTTTGAGGAATGTGGATCTGCTACATGTTTAGGAAGAGAGACATGATCTCTGTCAGATTTAATGCTTGACATATCCTCCTCTGACTTTTCCTCTGCCGATGATGTTTGATCTTGAAGAAACGATTTGGACTCCTCCAAGGGGCTGAGAGGAGAAAACCTGGTAAGACTAGATATTGATTGAGCTGTTGTTGTAGCAGGTGTCACTCGGTCTGTGACTTCCATGTATTCGTCTTTTTTTAAATATGGTAAATCCATAATGGGTGACTCTTCCTCTTTTAGAGATGAGTACTCATATGATATACTGTCTCCATCTGATCGTAGTTGGACACTAGGAACATTAATCAATGTCTCTAGGCCTTCTCCAAGGTGTTGACCAGTTGAATATGAGGCAGACGTTGAGGAAGAGTAACTGAAAGATGAAGATGATGAGTAAGTTGCATCAGACATGGCTGATTGAGCAACAGTTTGGGATTCAGCCACTTCAGACTTTTTATCAGATGTTTTCTGTGGTTCATGTTTGTCATCGCTGGGTTTGGTTATGTCATATTGGGCTGAACTAGTATCTTGTTTCTTGGACTGTTCATCCTCCTTGCTGATTACATCTTTGTGCTCTGCAAGTACTGATAAAGGCTCTGTTGTGGGAGACTTTTTTGAGAATGAATCACCAATTCTATCTGTCTGTAGATCTTCTGCAGTTGCTGCAGATGCTAAGGAACCGGTAGTATCTTCTTGTTTTGTTTCGAGTGGTTTAGATGTAGTCATGGTATCAAATGTTACTTTGGACTCTTTTTCAGACATCTCTCTGGCACCCTTTTCAATATCCAAGTCACTTGCATCTTCCTCTTCTTCCTCCTCATAGACATCCTCTTCTTCTGCAAATATTTTTTGGCTTCTGACCAAGCATTCCTCTGTCTCCGCACTCACAGTCAGTGACTTGCTGGGAAGAGAATCTGTTTTGCCAGTGCACTCAAGTGCAAGAACGTTGTCATCGACATTCATAGACAGCCCTGAAGAACCAGGAGTGGCGGTGCCGGGATCTTCAGGTGATAACCTGGCAGGAAGCATGTCCTTTTCAGGCGGTGAGTATCGACCAGAAGAAAACAGGTCACTTTGGCTTTCAGCTGAATCCAGTTTGTTTTTATCTTTGTTAGCTTCACTTGAGATTGGACTCTCCATTTTTTTCTCATCGGAAGCAGATGTTGATAAAGTTGTTAGACTCTGAAGACTTTTATCTTGTGATGATGTAAGAAGCCCTTGTGGAGGGGAAGCTTCAGTCACATGGGTTTTTGTCTTGTCCAGGTCTTCTGAATGAGGCATTGCCAACGTTTCTTCTGTTTTATGGTCTTTCTCTTGTGTATCAGGTTGGGAAAGGCTGGAAGCAGATGTACATGGCTCTTTATCTGACAATATAACATGACTTCCATCATCTTTTCCTTGAAGAGGAGAATGTGTGTCCTCTTTCTCCTTCTCCTTCTCTTCTCTTTCCAATTTCTCTGATTTGTCTTGCAAATCACTAGAGGCAAACAAGCTTGAACCTGCTGCCAAAGTGGCTTTACTGTCATATGTAAAACTATTGTCGACAAAAAGATCTGGTCTCTCTTCTCTAACCAATTCTTCTTGGTATCGCTCCTTATTGTCTTGCTCTGAGTAGGCACTGTGGCTGCTGTGAATACTTGGTGAAGTCTGGTAATCAACCTTGCTGAAAGACACGGGCTCTTCATCACTTTGTTCCTCTACTGAACAAGCAGCTCCGAGCAAAGTGGCCTGACTTGTTTTTCTATTGTCATCTAAATCTCTATCCAGACTAGGGTACTGGTCCTCTTCCACTCTTCCTTTATCAGTGTCTTCTGAAACTGGCTTTTCATACGGCTCATATTTAGAGGCTTCATAGCTTTCTTTTTCCACTTCATAAGTCATCTTGTCATCAGATTTCATTCTCTCACTATCAGCCTTTTCAGCACATTTCTCATCAGCACTGCCAGTCTTTTGAAAAGCAGGATGTAACTCTAAACCTGGAGAGGCAACCTCTCGTTCTCCTTCTCTTTCCCTCTCAGCCTCTTTCTCAGGTTTTGCAGCTTCCTTTAAAGAGAGCAATGTTTCATGTTGGTCATCCTCAACACTCGCCAAACTGTCAGAGCTGGGTAGTGTGATACTCATTGGTTTGCTTTCAGTTAGAGTCTCAGAGACAGCTTTAGTACTTGTATCTGTAGTAGAAGGTGTAAGTGATGTGGTATCCACCTTACACTCCTTCTCTGGTTCAGATGATGTTCCGCTAGAATCTCTCGTCAACTCTTTTTCTTCTAAAAGGGCCACAATTTCCTCTTTTTTCATGCTTGTCTCAGGTGGTTGTGCAGAACTGCTTGCCTGTGGTTCTTCAGACATCCAAGGTTCCACTGATAATGGTCTTGAACCAGCCCCTCCCATACAAACAGCATCTCCTTCATCCTCCTCAGTACTTTCATCTTCATCTGAAAATTTGGTGGGAAATGTAGTTTCAAAGGTTGACTTGGTGTCTTTTGTTTTGTCCACAGTTGAAGAGGCTTCTTCAATGAATTTTTCTTTATAATCTAAATTTAATTTGAATCCAATGTCTGACGATGGGAAAGTATCTGTTTCATGTAATGATGTGTCTTGTTTGATATCTCCTTTAGGTTCATCTTTCAATTCCACTTTTTCTTTACAACTCAGATCTGAGGTCTCAAACATTTGTTCTGAAGATTCTACCAAAGATATCTGTTTGGCTCCCAAGTCCATTTTGGTGTCTAATTCATCTGACACTAATTTTGATACATCTTCTTTCATTAATTTCTCCTCAGGCTCTTTGCTTACTTTCGAATCAGTTATTTTATCTTCTATAATGGGAAGATCTCCTTTCTTCAGTGTGTCTACAGTATCGTGTTCTGATTTTGAATCCACAGTTTTTGATTCTGTTGGAATCTGTTCTGTCTTTTCTTCCACAGGTATTGCCTTAAGTTCTTGTTTTGTGTCAGATGGCACATCTGTTGCCATACGTGGTTGAGGTACTTCAGTTGCAGTCTCTTCCGTGTGTTTTTCTTCATACTGTTGGTCATTTTTAGCAGCGGCACTCTCAGATACTGACTGATCTGTAGATATCTGAAGTTGAGTATCCTCCACACCCTTATCTTTAGATTCATACGGTTTTGGGGAAATGTCTTCAAACTCGACTGGCTGTTCAGATTTGACAAATATGTCTTTGCTTATTTCATCCTCTTTAGCTTGCACATCTTCCTTCTCTGGTGTTATTGTCTGGGGTTTGCTCTTCACTTCAGAATCAAAGTCAGATTTAGATATGGTAAGCTTATCTGTTTTTTCAAAAGTCTGACATACTGTAGATTCTTCATCTGGTTTACTAGTTAGCTTCACAAATTCTTTGTTTTTCTGGTCTTGATCTTCTTTAGAAGACAAATCTAATTTCTCAGATTCAGACAGCAAAACCTGACCTTGGCTCAATTCTGGTGGTTCATCTTTAGGTTCTTGGTCTAATATCGGTGAGGAATCCATTTTGTCTGAAATGGAAATTTGTGTTTTGGATTTACTGTCCTCTACAGTTTCCATATCTTGGCTAGTTTCATCTGTGTGCTGTGAAATGACGGAATGCATTATTTGAGGCTCTTCTTTGTATAATACATCTGCTTTTTCTAAATGTTGTGTGGTTTGAGATTCTTCCAATAGCTTCTCCTTTAAGTCTTCATCTTGTTTACTAGTAATTTCAGTCTCACCTAGAGTTGCCTCTAATAAATGAGGTTTCATCTCTTCTGCTGGCATTGCTTTAGATTCTTGATCATCTTTAGCAGACATATCCTTCTCTATAATGGACACTTCTACATGCATCTCTGTAGATTGAACATCTGGTTTTGAGAGGGAAATTTGCTCTGGTGTCACAGATTTTACTTTCTCTATATTTGTATCCCTAGAGTCTTCGTGTTCTTTGGCAGCTGAAATCATTGTCTCATATGTCAGTCCAGCCTCACTTTTACTTTCTACCTTTTCTTCATCTTTCAGTGTAACATCTGATTTTTCACTTAGCTGTTGTATTTGAGATTTGAGGCCATCTGTGTCTTCCTTAAATTGGCTTATACAGACGGATGAATCCGTTTCCTCCAAAGCCACCTGTTCAGGTGTAATATCAGCTGATTCAGGTTTCTGCTCAGAGGTCTTTTCTGGTTTAGCTGTCATATCTGTCTCTACATTTTCTTGTGTCTCCATATATGTTTTGGCTAATTCATGAGATGTTGATGTTTCTGCTTTGATGTCTGTGCTTTCTATGGATTGACAAGGTATATCAGTCAGATCTTTCTCTTTGCATTCCTTGTCCAATTTAGAAGATATTTTGACTTTCTCTGACTGAATTTCTTCTTCTTGTTCCTCCAGTTTTTCTATCTCAGAACTTTCCAGAACTGCTGGAAAACTCTTATCTTGAAACTCTTCTTCATTTGCATTTTTCTTATCAAAATCCTCTTTAGAGGGCAATGCTGCTTTTCCTGGTTCTGATATTACATCACCTTTATCTGTAACCTTTGAATACTTTAATAATTGGCCTTTCTCCTTATTCTTCCCTTCAGCATCATCTCTCTCACCCTCCTTTTCTTTCTCCTTCTCTATTTTCTCTTCGTCTGTAGGCAATTTTAAATCACAAGGTTCTTCAACGTCATGATCATCAGGTAACTTGGTATCTTTATCCTCAAGAATTACATCCTTGCTGCTCTCTTTTAAGTCCTCTTCAACTTCGCCCTTCTTTTCAACACTTGGATCAGGCATTACCTTTGTATCACTTATATCTTTTGATGGTAGAACTGGTAGACTTTCTTTTTTAGCTAACAAGTCATCAACAAGTGGGGATGGTACAGAGGTTGCTTCCTGGATTCTCTCCTTTTCTTCCTCTGCTTGAGGTATTTCCTTCTCATCTAAAATTCCAGGTTTTTGTATTACAATCTCCTTTTCAGACTGAATTTCAGAGGGGCTAACTGGCACTCCTGCTTCTTGCTGAGCCTCTTTAAGGAGAACTTTATCCTTCCCTTCCACAGGTGACATTCTGAGGGGAGAGTGAGATGTACTAGGTGGTCCAGAATGTGTTGGAGAAGCCATTTTTACAGTGCTGTCATCAGGGCTAATGCATCGGTCTTCGACATCTGGAAAAACACTAGCTTCAGTAACAGGAAGCTTAGAAACACTGTGCGATGGGGACGAGAGTATTGTTTGTACTTCAAAAGATGAGTCCTCCCTAGAAGGTGATACTGATGCCTTCTCCATCTCAGGGGGTGAGGATTTTTCATCAGATGAAGTATCAGGAACTAAAGGCACAGGACTTTTGGGTTTGTC
>JAFVLL020006167.1:0-17845 GCA_021397915.2 Tor tambroides | reverse complement strand
CAGAGAGCTGCTCCATTGGAACGTTGTATCCCGGTACTGCTGTGCTGCCCATTGCATACTGCCCTCCAGTGGACTGGCCAGGGTACACCTGAAAATAAAACGGAAACATACCCTAATATATCACTGCCAAAACAATCAACAAACAGCCATAATAGCAACTGAAATCACATCTAGCAAACTATCAACATTCACACTTTGATCATTTGACAGGCTCTCACCTGTTGGGAAGCGTTTGGGGTCTGCTGCATGTAGTATTGCTGGCTCTGTAATTTGGCATACATAGCGTATACTGGGTCTTCATTCATTAGCTTAGCATAGAGAGACAGCGCTTCCATGACCTTTACGTTCAGTTCGGACAACTCTGAGTGTTTTCTGAAAACAAACAAGGCAGATTTATTACATGTGAGATCTATGGCGAATGACGTGGATTTTCCATTAAATTAGATTTTACATGGGACTTTTTGAATACCTGTCAATGTCCTCCAACTTCTGATCAATGAGAGGACCCATCTGGTTGCAAGCAGCTAATTGGGAAAGGAGGAACAACTATGAATCAATGAATCAATCTCTTCAACACAGAACCAACATACGGATACGGTTTTAGACTCACCCTCCAACTGCAGGAGTTCACAGGTGTCTGACTGGTCATCTGTTGGGTCCGCACTCTGGATCATCTGAAGCAGCTGGTCCATTTTCTCCTGCAGAACATTGCAAAGGCATCACAAACTAGACTGCATGACACTTCCATGAGAGATGCTACAACTAATTTTAACACAGTTCTCCACCGAGTGCATCTGACGTCTTTGAAGGGAAACAGTGAATAGTGGATCATTCATTTCATGTGCTTTGTAGTTGTAAGGGGTGTGTATGAGGCAAATGAATCAAAGCAAAACAGTGCCAAATACTGTGAGAAATATGCAGCCTCACCTCATCAATGTAGACAGGCTCTGGCTCCGGTTCAATCGTCTCTACCTGGACGTCTTCACTGAATTGCACTGTCTTCTTCTCTGTTTTCACTAAGGAAAAAGAAATATTAAAGATGACAATGTAACGAGCAGAGAACAGAAATCCAAAAGGGATATTGTTGTGACGGACACTGGGCTCCAAAGGTCTGAGAACACATTGAAAATATGGGATTAAAAATTATTTCATCCTGGAAATGAACAAAAACTGACATTTGGAAGATTCTGGTTTTCAAAACAAGCATTTTGTGACATTGATCATGTGAATTCCTTTGTATAGACGGTCAAATGTTCTTCCAAAGCCGCTCAAGATGCTCTTTGGCTCGATGATAAAGCCAAAGAATAACATACATAATAATAAAATTGATCTTATATTTAAAACTATATGAAAAACGTAGATAATTAAAAAAAAAAAAAAAAAAAAAAAAAAAAGTATTTGGGGAAAAAAAAAATCCCCAGTGGTCTCTGATGTATGTACTCCACTGCACTGAAATACTTAATGACTAAATAATTAATGACTAATATACACTACCGTTCAAATGTTTGGTGTTGTAAGATTTTTTTTTCTGAGTCTCTTATGCTCACCAAGGCTGCATTTATTTGATCAAAAATACAGTAAAAACAGCAATATTCTGAAACATTATTCTTATTTAAAATAACTCTTCTATTTTAATTATAAAGTGTAATTTATTCCTGTGATGGCAAAGCTGATCATTTTTTGGATCATTACTTCAGTCTTCAGTGTCACATGACCCTTCAGAAATCAGTCTGATATGTTGATTTGCTGCTCAAGTTACATTTTTTTTTAGTTTGAAAACAGTTGTGCTGCTAATATTTTTGTGTAAACTGTGATTTTGTTCAGTTTAATGCACCCCTGCTGAATAAAAGTATTAGTTTTCTTTAAAAAAAAAACCAAAAAACTTTTTGAATGTTAGAGGGAAAAGACAAAAAAAATATTAGAAAATATTGTGAAACAGGAAAAGACTTTGAGGGGTTGCAGACTGTCAGGTGGAAAAGTGTAGATGTGACAGCTTTACTTACTCATCTCGGGCTCTGCTGTCAGGTCCGCTGTCACAAAGTTTGACGGAAAAAGCCCAACACCCTGATACGTCTCACCCTTCCACCAGTTAGGGTCACTGTGATCGAGAAGAGATGCTTAAGCCACCTCCCACTAACTGTCATTTAAAAAAAAAAAAAAAGAAACTCTTTGGCTGTGTTTGGAATCATTCACTCACTCTCTACAGAGTGCTGAATGTCTACTAACCGCTTCTACTTTAAAACACTACTTCTGTTTCAGTCATGTGCTTACATAGTGGAAACAAGCCTTCCAAACAGAACAAAAATGACCGATGGGGATGATTTCAAACACAGTCTGTGAGTGGAATTCATTGTGACCATCAATGAACAGAACCAGACTCACCTGTCATCCAGGATGGTGATGATCTCGCCTGATTTAAAGGTGAGCTCATTGTCCTCGGCTGCCTCAAAGTCATAGATGGCCCTGACCTTTCTGCCTTCAGCCTTGTGAGATGTGAGGAGGCTGCTGGTGCTCGGGTAGAGGCCAGACAGAGAGACCTGAGGCTGCTGGTGTTGCCGCTGGTCCTTCAGAGACAGTTCAATCGCTGCGAAAGTGAGAGAGAGAGACAGAAAAGAGATTACCTCTCTTTCTTCAAGACAATTCACTGTAGACCTCAGCATTACAGATTTGCGCCTACCTTTAGCAATGTCTTCTTCTTCTTTCTTGTTTGTTGATGTTGCAGGGTCTTTAGCTACCAATGCAGGACTGGCTTTAGCTTGTTCTGCGGCCTGAACAAATAAAGTTAAACACATCATTACTTAAACATATCATACACATATTTTCTCCTTATAAAAGAAAGTCACACAAAGTCTGACACAACAGAACAACACAAGTATTTAACACATATTTAACACGGAATATATTATACACTGTCTGCATATAATATAGTGGAAAAAAAAATAAGCAAAAAAAAAAACAAAGGAGAGAGAATGAAAGAATAAAATAAGAATAACAGAAATATTTTTATAAAAAAAAAAAAAAAAAGTCATGCTTACGAAGCATTTAAATAATCAAACAGTAAAAACAATATTATGAAATATTATATTTTAACATTACAGTTTTCAACTTAAATATATTATAATATATAATATGTCCAATTTTCACTATTAAAAAAAACATTAACTATGACTTTTGCCTCAAACTACTAATTTGCTGCTTATTAACAGTTAGTAAAGTAATTAAGTTCAGGTATTACAGATGTAGAATATGTGCTTTATAAGTACTAATAAACAGCCAATAATAATAGGCATGCTAATAAGTAACTAGTTTAATTGGTGGTTGATTGCGATTTCACATTTTTTAACATTAGTTAGTGTAATGTTGCTGTTTGAGCATAAACAATATCTGCAAAGTTGCGGTGCCGAAAGTTCAATGCAAACGGAGATATCGTCTTTTAAAATTCTGGCAGTTTAATGGCTACAAAAACGGCTCGCAGGGACTACAACGAGTTACTTCCCGGGTTTGTGATGTCACAAATCCAGACAAATCCCGCCACCAGGAACATGCAACAAAGGGGGCGAGGCCATGCTGCGCTGCTTTAGAGAAGAGGAAGAAAACTAGGGGTGCACGTAAAAATCTATTCATATATGAATCGCGATTCTGTCTTCTAACGATTCTAATGGATTCACATGTTTCATAATCAATGTTCTAAAGCAGCGGTTCTCAATCCTCTGCATCTCTCTCTCTCTCTCTCTTCCAGATCATCAGCTCAGCTCCAACAATGACAGCTATGAGAAGCATCGTTGCCGTACTGTATTAAAGCTTTAATCAGGATAAAACCGTATATTAAAAACTAACAGAAGCAGTAGCATTTACAAATAACAGCAGCTGTGTCTCATTTAGAAGGCTGCGTCCTCCGGAGGTCTCATTCGAAGGGTGCATACGTCATCGAGGCTGTCTCATTTCAGAAAAGCAGGTAGGACACTCCAAATGCGACCTTCGAATGCGACCTTCTTTCACAGGAATTCGGAGGATGCATCAGGTGTATCCTTCGCTGCTACAGATAACCCACAATTCTTTGCGTCGCCGTAAACAACCGTCGTTAATTTGAAAAATGCCGGTGCCGGCAGATGTACACACAAGCGCGGTGGTGTTTTCAACTTAACTTAAAGTGCCTCCAGTAAAAACGGATAAAATTTGTTCTTAATATCCTCTTCCTTTTTTCTCTAACAGATGTCTGTTGTATGTACGCTGCAGCTCCTCAAACATTGAGCAAAATAAAACAAGTAAAAGCATTTTTTTTTTTCAAATTACTTTCCAAATTTAGAAATAATTTTCCTTCATTTAAGTAGTGTGAGAGCGCAACGATGCTCTAAATGTGTTGGCAAATCAACGCGATACTTCCTGTTTCCTTTTCCGCCCATCCTATGAAGGCTGTCTCGTTTAATTCTAGGTTGAGGACACTTCGTTACGGATCCTACAGAGGATGCGACCTCCAGAGGATTCAACCTCCGGAGGATGCAGTCTTCTAAATGAGACACAGCTAATGTATCTAAAAGTATGAGACAACAACAAACAAAAAACATACCATTAAGAGCTGTGCTCACACAGGTTCTGCCCAATCCTCTTCACTAATATTCTCTGGGTCTCAATCGGGCTCAAACTGATAAGAAGTATAGACGACACAAACTGTTTACAATACAACCGGAGTACATGCACTGAGGTGAGGGGTGGGACGTTTAGACGCGCACTAGAGGCGGTTTAGCCCATCACAACACACTGGACCAGCTAACCAATCTGAGCCCATTCCGTATTTCTGAGGGAGGGGCTTCATAAAAGCAGGAAATGATCAGCGCGTTTATAGGAGAAGGGACAGAGCGGTGTAGAATAAAGGTAAATTATGTGAAAAATAATGTGTTTTTTTTTAAAACGAAGCATCAACACATGTTAGGCTGCACCCCATAAACACAATCAAGCCTAGAAAAAAAAACAGTCAACCACCCCTTTAATAGTGAGAACTGGTCCCTATACTAAAGTGTTACCATATTCTATATTATTTTATTATGTCATTTATTCGTGTGATGGCAAAGCTACTTTTGCTTTATATTTTTGTGGAAAACATGATTTTTTTTAGGATTATTTTATCAGAAGAACATTCAAAAGAACAGCATTTATTTAAAATATAAATATATTTTATAACATTCTAAATGTCTTTACTATTACTTTTGATCAATTTAATACATCTTTGCTGAATAAAAGTATTCATGTGATTTGTTATTACCATAAAAAAATGAATAAACTAAAAAAAAAAAAAAAAAAATCTTACTGACCCCAAACCTTTGAACTCAATGTGAGGGGGTTAGATTGTTTTCTTTTAAACATTTCCTTTAATATCATGTTGCACATGTTTTATGTGCTGAAGTCTGAGATTTGGCCTTTAAACTGAAACTGCACTCCTGACACACATTTAATTCCCTACATATTTATTATATAAATAACTACGGCATTTTACTGAATCCAGTGAACTGGCAGATCTGTGTAGCAGGGAGCTGGATTGGGCTGCTCACCTGAGAGCCCACGGCAGGGAAGATGACACCCTGTTCTCTGAGGTTCTTGATCATGGCCGATATGAGGCTCAGCTGGGGGTCATTACGGAAATCCTCAGCCCATTCCACCATCAGAGCCTTCAGCTTCTCACACACTTTTGGGTGACCCTTGAGAAGAAAAGAAAAAACATCAGTCTTTTGCTGCTGGACTAAACAATTGAAACATGCAGTATTTCTACAAACAAAAGGAAAAACATACCTTATTTAGCACGTTGCTAACTTCACTAGCAAATTCCCTGGAGCAGACCTCTAAATGGAATATTTTTCCACAGTTTGACACACACGCACCAAGTAGCTAAGGAAGAGAAAACACTCATTTGATTCTCAATAGCTCATTGATGGCTTCTGATGTTTGCATACTTGAGATGGAAGCATGTGTTCTCTTCATCCACTAGAAAGCATTAAGAATCATTTTCCTTACCGTCAACGCTTGCATGGCAACATGCGGATCCTTGTGATTCACTCTCCTCATTATGGATCGCAGGCATTCTTTAGGCCTTCACAAGACAAGCAATAACGTTTAACCTTTTAAACACTCATTAATCTAAAAGACACTCTTAAAAACATCCAGAATGCTTGTTCACTAACCCAGTGCGAGACTGTCCAATCTTGTCACAAATGTCCAAAATGAGGCCCCAGTCCTCAGCTGTGTTCATCTCACTTGTTGCTTTCTCTGCAAAAGAATTGTAATTCAAATGTTTATCCTTCATAATGATAGACGTTTCCTGTGATTTCACAGACTCAGCAGCATCACATTCATAGGCAAATTAATTAATGTGTATCTGCGAAAGGCCACAGGCTCTGTTACTCCTAATTATAGAAACCAGAATCAGAAATTAGCCAGTGCTTGAGACAAAAATGCCAAACGAAAGGAACAAAAATAGCCCAAATACTTAAAATGTGAGGGCAAAAAAAGCACAGGTTATATGGTAATAATAACAGGTTATAATAACAAGAAATCAGATATATCTGTATGTGCACTACAGTTTAAAAATTTGGCGTTGGTAAGACTTTTTTCATGTTTTTAAAAGTCATCCAGGCTGAATTTACACATTTATCAAAATTACCATAAAAAGTACAGTAAAAACATTTTGATTTGGTGCTCAAGAAACATTTCTTATTATCAATGTTTAAAGTGCTGTGTGTATATATATATATATATTTTTTTTTTTTGGTGGGAACTGTGATGCAAAGTTCAAAAGAACAGCATTTATTTGAAATAATTTTTTTGTAAAATTATAAGTCTTTTCAATCATTTTAATGCATCCTTGCTGAATAAAAGTATTAACTAAAAAAGAAAAATCTTACTGACCCCAAACTTTTAAGAATGTGGCTTTATTTAGAAACCTCTATTGTGCCACAATATTTTGTTATGAATCTTTATGTACAGCAATTTTTATTTTTTACTCTGATGTGGATTCGATTTTATAATTAACAGCCATAATTGTTTAAAGCCCCATGAAAATCCATTCCAGGCCAGTCAGCAAATATTTCCCATAATAAAAAAGTTAATTTATGACACTTTCAGTACGCAATAAGCCTGTTTACAGAAGGTTAACCAATGACCTATATTTGATGTCAGATTCTGTTTGTCAATCCAGCAAGCTGTCAAATAGAGGACAGAGGTCAACCAAAACAAAAACACACTGGCCTGTTCAGTATCTGTGATCTGGTACAGAAATACCTCTACAAAGCATTTACAATAAACAACCGGCTAGGAGACTAATTCTACACAGAAAATGCTTCTATGCCATCAGACCAGCTCAAACAATGACATCTGCAGCTACTGTACATCAAACCAGCAGTCACCGCCAAAATCTGACATTCCCAACATCACAATGATTTCATCTGCAAAGTCTGAACATATTCAGATAAACTCGTATGTGAATGTTCAAAGTAATCCTTAAGCTAAATTTCATGCACTTCTTAAAGTGCGTGTATTATATTATAACTGCCCAGGCTCGCTGAGATCTTTTAACAGTTACCCCATCAAACCTATTATCAGCAGGCTCAGAATACAGTAATAATATAGACAGAGCAACACTGTAATCTTAATAATGGCCTGTTATAAAGGATACAGTCACGCAGTTGGAACAACATCAGTCAGCAAAACAAACACGGCTAATAATATATAAAAGGAGCAGCTGGGGACATTTGCAGCGTCACCGTGTGAACCGTTAGCTCGAGTATGAAAGCTTCAGGTCGAGGATGAATTATGCCTCAAATCATGAAGTGAACTGCAAAGCGTCTGTTTTTACTCAATAGTGCACTGTCAGTGCCATACAAATAGAGAAAATACGATTTTGCTCGCTAACCGCCAGTCACAGCTTCTTCAGCTACAAACTTGGCTAGCCATCAGGCTAATAACATGTTAAGCTCTCTAGCTGTGAAACTGTTGTCATTAATGCCTACGCTAATAGTTTCGGGGTAAAACCACTAGTGGGAATTATTTAATCACTGGAATGCCATTGTGAAATTCGCAGAAATAGTTAGAGTGATATCGAAAAGAAACAAAAAGCCGGTGGGTTGCCATGAACAACAATAGACACAGATGAGCTCCCGTTAGCTCGCCTGCTAACTGCATGACATCTCAAACTTACCAACATCTTGATCAAAGGGATTTGCCGTGAAGAGAGGCATGGCCGAGATATACACGCGACGAAATCTAAGCTCGATCCTCTTCTTGTTCGTCTCCCTGTCAGCACTTGGTTAAAAGTGAATTAATAAACATAATAAAATAGAAACTACACTCAGTGTTGCTGATGGGAACCCCTCCTCAGTCACTTACTCGCAGCCCTACAGCGGTGCATTCTGGGTAACAGAGCTATTGCTGGAGTGTGCACATACCACACAGTTAAAATACACGAGCAGCTGGGCATATCCAAATAAATATGAGCGGGATGTGAACGAGATGTTTGTTATTCGACACTGGAATCTGTTAATCGGATAGTGTAAATGATGACTTTGTGAAGGTTAGGGAAAATACAGCTGATAAATCATATGACTTAATCACATGGTAGACCCTCTCTGACTCAGCAGTCACGAGATGATATTTGTTTTTTGCCTTATTGGACGCTTAGTTAAAAACATTAAATTGTGACTTTTATGGTTAGGCAGACCGGGCTAGTTATGAAGACCTACATAAGAGGAAAAAGTGCAATGACAAATGTGTTTTTTCTCTAGCAGTGGTTTTGTATGTTGGTTTCAAAAGAGGATTATATACAGGTGCTGGTCATATAATTAGAATATCATCAAAAAGTTGATTTATTTCACTAATTCCATTCAAAAAGTGAAACTTGTATAATGTATACATTCATTCCACACAGACTGATATATTTCAAGTGTTTATTTCTTTTAATTTTGATGATTATAACTGACAACTAATGAAAACCCCAAATTCAGTATCTCAGAAAATTAGAATATTACTTAAGACCAATACAAAGAAAGGATTTTTAGAAATCTTGGCCAACTGAAGAGTATGAACATGAAAAGTATGAGCATGTACAGCACTCAATACTTAGTTGGGGCTCCTTTGCCTGAATTACTGCAGCAATGCGGCGTGGCATGGAGTCAATCAGTCTGTGGCACTGCTCAGGTGTTATGAGAGCCCAGGTTGCTCTGATAGTGGCCTTCAGCTCTTCTGCATTGTTAGGTCTGGCATATCGCATCTTCCTCTTCACAATACCCCATAGATTTTCTATGGGGTTAAGGTCAGCGCGAGTTTGCTGGCCAATTAAGAACAGGGATACCATGGTCCTTAAACCAGGTACTGGTAGCTTTGGCACTGTGTGTGCAGGTGCCAAGTCCTGTTGGAAAATTAAATCTACATTCCATAAAGTTGGTCAGCAGCAGGAAGCATGAAGTGCTCTGAAACTTCCTGGCATACGGCTGTGTTGACCTTGGACCTCAGAAAACACAGTGGACCAACACCAGCAGATGACGTGGGCACCCCAAACCATCACTGACTGTGGAAACTTTACACTAGACCTCAAGCAACGTGGATTCTGTGCCTCTCCTCTCTTCCTCCAGACTCTGGGACCCTGATTTCCAAAGGAAATGCAAAATTTACTTTCATCAGAGAACATAATTTGGACCACTCAGCAGCAGTCCCAGTCCTTTTTTGTCTCGAGACGCCTCTGACGCTGTCTGTTGTTCAAGAGTGGTTTGACACAAGGAATGCGACAGCTGAAAACCCATGTCTTGTGTACGTCTGTGCGTAGTGGTTCTGAAGCACTGACTCCAGCTGCAGTCCACTCTTTGTGAATCTCCCCCACATTTTTGAATGGGTTTTGTTTCACAATCCCTTCCAGGGTGTGGTTATCCCTATTGCTTGTACACTTTTTTTCTACCACATCTTTCCTTCCCTTCGCCTCTCTATTAATGTGCTTGGACACAGAGCTCTGTGAACAGCCAGCCTCTTTTGCAATGACCTTTTGTGTCTTGCCCTCCTTGTGCAAGGTGTCAATGGTCGCTTTTTGGACAACTGTCAGTCAGCAGTCTTCCCCATGATTGTGTAGCCTACAGAACTAGACTGAGAGACCATTTAAAGGCTTTCTTTGCAGGTGTGTTTTGAGTTAATTAGCTGATTAGAGTGTGGCACCAGGTGTCTTCAATATTGAACCTTTTCACAATATTCTAATTTTCTGAGATACTGAATTTGGGGTTTTCATTAGTTGTCAGTTATAATCATCAAAATTAAAAGAAATAAACACTTGAAATATATCAGTCTGTGTGGAATGAATGTATACATTATACAAGTTTCACTTTTTGAATGGAATTAGTGAAATAAATCAACTTTTTGATGATATTCTAATTATATGACCAGCACCTGTATATATATATATATATATATATATATATTAGTGGTGTGAAAAGATTAATCGCGATTAATCGCATCCAAAATAAAAGTTTTTGTTTACATAATATATGTGTGTATACTGTGTATATTTATTATGAATATATAATATGTATATAATATATAAATTTATTTTAAATGTATACAATTTCTGGAGTCTCTGATGCTCACTAAGGCTTTTTTGACCAAAAATACAATTAAAACATATTGTGAAATATTAATTTATTAATTATTAATTTATAATACTATTTTCCTATTTTAATATATAGTATACAGTACATTTATAGTAGTATTTTTAATATATAGTACATTTATATTACTATATTTACTATATGGTATTTATTCCTGTGATGATAACAACAACAACATAATAATAATAAATTTAATATATAAAAATAGGAAATGTTTCTTGAGCAGCAAATCAGCATATTAGAATGATTTCTAAAGGATCAAAATAATAAATTATATTTTAAAATAAATAGAAACAAAAATAGAAAATAGTTATTTCAAATTGTAAAAATATTTCACAATATTGCTGTTTTTACTTAATCAAATACATGCAGCCTTGGTGAGCATAAGAGACTTAAAAAAAAAAAAACATTTAAAAATCATGTATCATAATTGATATACACAGTAATTTTTTGACAAGTACTGTATATTGTTGCAAAAGCCAGTCAGCAGGCAAAAATACACTGGCAAGTCATCCTAAAAAAAGCAGCTAAAATTGATGTTACATTATCCCAAGTAGGACATTCCACAATTTAACATTTATGATTTCAACATAAAGCATACTGAAAAATATCAAATATATTTTATTTCAGATAAAAACATGGTCTTTGATGATGACTACACACATGTACATGTATTCAAATACACAACTATTTTATACATAGCTACGGCATAAACAGATATTTGAAATATTCAAAGCTTTAAAGATTTATTCATAAAATCACATCAATGATGTCCAAGACGTAAGAAGTAAAACTCTGGTGTGAACAAATTTTGGATTATAGTCATTAAAACATATCAACATATTAACTGTAGCTTTATGGTTGGCTGTTAAAAGCTTTATTTTAATTAAGGCAGCTACAAAGCTTCATTGTATTGCACTGGAGTAATGTGGCATCAGCTCTGTTAATGACACAGGTAAAACAGGTATTTACAATCACATGATTACAATACATTACAGCTTTTTCACTTATCTAAACATTAACGTGACTGGTGATCAGTGTATTGTATAGTTTGCAGCCTTGAATCGTTCGTGATTGTCGATGACATTTACTTTCGTGTCCGTCACACGTATGGCTCTCTGGGCAAAGAGATCGTTTGTGCTTTGTGAGAGGATACTGTGACAGAAGTCTTCTGAACTGTCTCTGTGATTGTCTTATCCAATACTCTCTGTTCATTCACAACAGGTGCTATAAAACTGGAACTTTGGCTGCAAATAATGAAGAGAAAACCTCAATGAATGATATGAACTCAAGCACACCAAACAGATAACAGAAAACAATAAATGTAGCTTACATTCATTAATTCGTTCACAAATGAAACTGATGTGTTCTGCGCAGAAGAAGTCGTTCCAACTGGCCTCGTGTATTAACCCGGCGCAGTCCTCTCCAGCCTCGTGACCATGGCCCCAGTTATCAGGCTGCCCAGGCTTCCATTTCCTTTCAATTAAAATCAGACAAGACTAATGGGGAATGGGCAATGTTTCCTCACACTGCCATCTCCTCATTATATTACTGAGGATCATCGAGGTAATGGAACAAATGCTATATACACTCGATACACATTATGTATACACACTGGAGTAACAGTAATAGAGCTCATGGGTATTTTATTTCAGTTATTCACTCACATATAGTTTGGCAGACTCCCGTCCACCCATCTCCAGATGTTTTCCTCAACGCTGTCGGTGAGGCCCAGCCAGAAGTAGCCCTTTCCAGAAATCTGCCTCTTTATCCATAGCTGTGATGGATAATAAAGTAGCCATTTTGTAACATAATGTTAGCTTTAAAACTCAAGAGTCCTAAGACTTTTAATATAGTTAATGCTGTTTATTTAAGATGCATTTCATATTTGTGAATAGTATCCAGGATTTACCTGCTCATCTTCATCATTGATAATCAGCATAGTTGAACTCTTGTTGCTGCATCTTTCCTTCGTTTCATCAAAGTTCAGTCTCTCTGATGAGAAGTAGTAACATTTGTCTCTGAAGCTCTTCCACTGAGGTGGGCACCCTTAGATATAAAAAAGAAAACATTAAAATATTATCACATCTTCATTTGTTCTTAAAAGTAGCACTTGCACGAAAGACTTTTTTTAATACAATTCAAGTCTTGAAGTTGTAAGGAAATTGGTATAAAGATGCAAACTATGTGCTATAATCTGTATCTTGTTTAGTTTTGTGCTGAAATCATGTTTTTGTACTTGGCCTACATATATATTTTTTTAAAAAGTAACACTTACACTATTGGGCAAAAGTTTTTAAACAGTAAGATTTTTAATGTTTTTAAAAGAGGTCTCTTCTGCTCACTGAATATTTTTACTATTTAAAATAACTGTTTTCTATCTGAATATATTTTAAAATGTAATTCATTCCTGTGAACAAAGCTACATTTTCAGCATCCTTACTCCAGTCTTCAGTATCACATGGTCCTTCAGAAATCATTCTAATATTCTGATTTGCTGTTCAAGAAACATTTATTATTATTATTATTATTATTATTATCAATATTTAAAAAAGTTGAGTACATTTTTTCAGGTTTCTTTGATGAATAGACAGATTCAAAGATCAGCATTTCTATATTTTTTCATTATCTCAAATGAAAAGCTTTTGTAACATTATACACTATAATAGAAATTGATACATTTATTTAGCAAGGACGCTTTAAATTGATCAAAAGTGATGATAAAGACATTTATAATGTTATAAAAGATTTAAATCTCAGATAAATGCTGTTCTTCTGAACTTTCTATTCATCAAAGAAACCTGAAAAAATTCTGCTCAGCTGTTTTCAACATAATAATAATCATAATAATAAAATGTTTTTGAGCAGCAAATCAGAATATTAGAATGATTTCTGACGGATCATGTGACTGGAGTAATGATGCTAAAAATTTAGCTTTTAAATCACAGGAATAAATTATATTCTAAAATATATTCAAATAGTTCTTTTAAATAGTAAAAATATTTCAAAATTGTACTGTTTTTGCTGTACTTTGGATCAAATAAATGCAGGCTTGGTGAACAGAACTTTAAAAAACAATAAACATCTTACTGTTCAAAAACTTTAGACTGGTAGTGTAAATCAGTTACATATTAAATTGTGGTTAGTGGAATTTTGACAACTTTTAACAAGTGTATAAACTCATCTCAAATGTCAAATATTTTGAGATCCTTATTTGATATAAAACAACATATCCATATTGCATCAAAACCAAGTGATTTATTCTGTATAAACTCTAATATCTCTGATAAAAGTCCTGTGTTAAGTGTATGTGAACAGTGACAGTGAGCATGAGAAAAGTTAGTACCTGGTGTACTTGTTGGAGGTGGCGCTACCTGGCGGTTGACAAAGCCTTGTGGATCTACTGGGGGCACAGCTACTGGTGCAGGAAGTCCTGGTAATCCAGGAGGTCCAGGTGGGCCAATGGGGCCAATGGGCCCACGGGGTCCTTCCAGTCCTGCAGGCCCAGCTGGTCCAGCTGGCCCTCTGAGTCCTTGCGGCCCCTGTGGCCCTTGAGGACCTGGCTGACCATCTCTTCCAGGCAGCCCAGGTATACCAGGGTCACCTTTCTCTCCTGAAGGTCCCGCCCTGCCCCCTGATCCTCGTGAACCCTTTGGCCCTGGGATTCCTCTTGATCCAGGTGGCCCTTTCATCCCTGGTACACCAGGAGGCCCTGCTGGACCCCTCTCTCCTTTAGGCCCAGCAACACCAGGTGCTCCTTTTTCACCATTTTCACCTTTCTGGCCAGCTTTGCCAGGTGGCCCCTGGGACCCTTTGTCTCCACGAGGACCTCTTGGACCAGGAGGACCTGAAATTATGAAATAAAGAAATTAACTTCCACTGAAATTCCAGTGAAAATGAATTATTAGGGTATATTCAGAAATTTTGATATGTACTAAGCGTTGAATTTTTTAAACAGATCACTCATGGATTCAGCATGATGGCACACCACATGACCGTTGGTTGCAAATTATAGCTCAAAATATAATTTAAAAAATAAATAAATAAATAAATAAATAAATATATATATATATATATATATATATATATATATATATATATATACACACACACATATATAAATATATATATATATATATACACACACACACACACACACACGCAGTATTACAATATAACACAATAAAAAAGATCTCACTAAACAAACATTAAAAATATACTGTTTTTATGTTGTTTCTACATTAATTTGAAGATTGAATGTGAAATGTGCGATTAATAACTTAATTTTTTATCGATTGACAGCACTAATATATATAAAACAATCTTTTGGAATTATTAACTGAATTAAAGCTGAAATCTAAATATGAGATGAAAAACGCAAACTAAATACAAAATAAAAATGTTGCCTTGGTTACTAATTAAAATAAGTTTAAGCTGAAACACTAAAATTACTAACTGTAAATAAATAACTAAAATCTAAATAATATAATATAAATAGTACACACATAAAATTACTAAAAACGAAACTAAAAAATGAAAACTGAAAATATAAAAATAAAAGATAAAACTATAATAGTCTATAAAATAGTATCTAAGTAATACTAGAATAATAGTATTTAATAAGAATTAAAATATAAAATAGGAATGATTAAATTATGTATAACAAAATTTTTTAAACAGTGTTTATATTTTAATACATAGAGGCCTAACCTCACATCTTACCCTGAAGGATAGTGAAATTCGTGATGAGCTGCGAGTGTTTGCTGTCGACCAGTTTCATTTCCTCCATGACTATGGAGAGGCTGCTGACTTCTTTGTCGAGCCTGGCGGCGAGTTCTTCCTGCTGGGTTTTGAGCTCTGTGCTGTCGGCTCTGGTTTCTGCCACACTGCTGTTCAGCCCCAGCAGCAGGTCCGAGTGCCGGGCCACCGTCTCAGAGCAGGTGCGAAGACCATTCAGGTCCACGCTGATCACTCCGAGCAGCTGCGTGGTGAAGCTTACATTCCCCGTTATGCGGTCCATTTCCGCCTCGTTACGGTCAAGATGTGCCTCTAGTGCATCGAACTTCATGGAGGTGGCATTGTCGTGGTCTCGCTGCTGGTCCATGAGCTCACGGATGCTCTGGTCGTGGCTGTCGGCGATGCCCGAGGCGTTCTGCACCTGCTCTGAGAGCGAGTTCAACTGAGAGGTCACGTCCTCCAGAGCGTCACTGTTAGAGCGAGTCAGTGCAGAATTGTTAGCAGCCAAGGCCTGAAGGTTCTGGACCTTCTCCCTCAGCCAGTCGGCATCCGCTTTGGTCTGCCTAGCCACCTGCTGAAGGCTCTGATAGTCGTTCTTAAGCTTCTGGACAGCCTGGCTAGTGTCCTCCACCGACCTTTGGAGGGAGCTGATGAGGTTCCTCTGCTGGGTCTGTGTGAAGTTCAGAGTGCTGATGCTGTGGGTGTTTTGGCCCTGTTCGCTCATCTGCACCTGAAGATCCATCTGGAGCCGCGCCGTGTCCGTCTGTAGTCCATCAATCAGGCCGCTGTATGAGTTTAAGGTGCGGTTTACTTTGCTAATGACATTGGCATTGCTCTCCAACAGATCTCGCAGTGAGTGATGTCCACTTTGCATGTCCTCGCCGACTAGCCGTAGCTCATCGAGAACAGCTCTGTTGTTAGAAGCCTTCACAGCAACGTCACTGAGCTGCTTCTGCAAGGTCTGAATTTCCATCTTGAATGACTGGAGTTCACTGGTGGCGTTCTCTGACTTCTCTCCCGTTTGATCATCTGCACATCAATTTTAGAAGATTATTAATCGAGAAAAAAAGAATTTAGAGTCAATGACGTATGAAAGTGTCTATTATAAATATTTAATGATTAATTCAATGTAACATTTAATGGCTCATATTTAATGACTTGTAATCATCAAGTAAAATGTTGTAATTTTTTCTTACACCTTGAATTAAATTACAATTTTAATTAAAAAAATTCTAATTATTTCCCAGAAAACAATTTATAAATATATTTTAATATATTATATATATGAATATATATTATATATTTAATATATTATGTTATATTTTTTGTACATTATTAATTCATGATTATTAATTCATAAAAATCATTAAGTTTTTGGAAAGTCACAAAGTAAATTAAAAAGTGTAATAAAAAGGTCCAACAATATGACTTTTCCAGCTAAAAAAGTTTTTCAAATATAAGCAGCGAAGTAGTTTTGCAATAAATAAATAAATAAAATCATACTAATTAATGTTTTATTTTCAACAATTTCATTCTGTTATTGAAGCTAATAAACTTAGTTAATAAAGTCAATGAACTTTTTTCTTAATTATGATATTAGGGTAGTTGTATCATCATCATTCTTTTTGACATAACGCCTCCAAAAATCTAAATTTTTATCTAAAATTATTTTTTTAATTCAGAAATTAAAAACATTCTCATCAGATAAAATGTGTATTCAAACTACTGAATGTGTGAAATGAATTTTTAATGATTATTTTTAAATAAATTAATACATAAACAAAAAAAAAATAGTGTTATGTCATTGAGCCAGTTATGTGATTTCTATAATGCAACATTTCAGGTCTGGATTTACCAAGTTTCTTGAGGTCTGTCTCTACAGCCATGATCTTCCCTCCATAATTCTCCATACCCTCTGTTACATTATCCATCTTTTGGACCACTGTGGGCACAAAATATAAACACCAGTCAGACTTTGTCTGTACTACAAGTATATTATAAATCCTTAAGTATTTCTAATTTTAGAAAGTCAAGAGACTGCTTAAGACGTATCCCTGAGACATAATTAAGTAATTTCCTTCAAAATGCTGATCCTTTGACCTGTGTGGACATGATTTAACATTTTTCACTTGTCAAGTGCACATGCATAAAAATACAACATACATTCCACACACACTTCATTTCCTCAGGAATTCAGAATGGATCTTGAGGAGTCGCTATCAGAGCATCTCCTGAGCCTTTCTGGTGATTCCCAGCAGTCTTTCAAAGACAGTTTTTGGTCTCATCCCTGATTTGTACAATAATGAAACCATAGTTTAAGATGCCTAAGGGCTAAAATGTTAAAATAACCTGCCATAACCATGACCTGTCCTTATACAATGATGTACAGGTACATCTCAATAAATTAGAATGTCGTGGAAAAGTTCATTTATTTCAGTAATTCAACTCAAATTGTGAAACTCGTGTATTAAATAAAT